>PVKS010024721.1:0-30726 GCA_004027875.1 Aplodontia rufa | reverse complement strand
TTTTTTTTCTTTCATTTTTCCTATTCAGAGTTCGTTGAGTCCTTGGGAAGGCAACTTAATACACTTGAAGTCAAATTTGGCAAGTTTTCAGCTGTTGAGTAAATGTTTTTTTCTGTTCCTTTCTCTCATTCTGTTACTCTCGTTGCATATATGCTGGTGCGCTTAGTGGTATTCCATATTTCTCTGAGATTGTTAATTTTTTTTTTCTTTCTGCTCTTCATATTGCATATTCTATTAACCTACCTTCAAGATTACTGATTCTTTTTTTCTGATGGCTTAAATCTACTGTTGATTCCCTTGTAGTAAAATTCTACTTTGTTTTCATGTTGAAAAATACTCCCAATTTTCCCTTTCTCTTTAAATAATTGCTATCTTTTTATTGATAGTCTCTACTTGACATTATTTTCCTGTATTCCTTTATGTCCTCAAACATGGTTTACTTTGGCTCTTTGAATAGCCACTTTGAAGACCATCAGCTAAGTTCACCATCTGGACTTCCCCAAAAGAGTTTATGTTGCCTCTCCCCTGCCTCCTCCTCCCACCCCATTTGGATTACACTTTCCTATTTCTTTGCTTATCTCATAAGGTTTTTTTTGTCAAAAGCTGTACATTTTAGATAATACAGTGACTTTGGATAATCCCTCCATTCTTTCTTGGGCTTGTCATTGTTTTGTGTCTTGGTTAGACTAGGTAAGTAGTTTGCTTCCCTTGCTGTTATATCACCCTCTATTGCTTCTCAGAGGGTGCAAACTTGGTCTTGGATATAGTTTCCCTGACAACAGGGTTGATTTCTGTTTCAACTGAGTTCTCTATGGTTTTTTTCATCTTTCTGACAAACTTCTGGCTGCTTTTATTGGCACCAAAACTGGCTATTAGCCTCTATTACTTGGTACCCCATTTCTCTATTGCTTTCAACAACACCCTGAGACATCAGCTGTTCCACATCCTGATGCAATTAAAGTCAGGCCCCTTTGCAGGGCTAATATATTGCTGCTAGTCTTCAAGGCTTGCTCCAATCTTAGGAGGGCTTTTCCTTATTTTATGTGTGTGTGGTGCTGGGGATTGAACCCAGGGCCTTGCACATACTAAGCAAGCACTCTACCACTGGACTACATTCCCAGGCCTTCTTAATTTTTATTTGGATGCAGGGTCTCACTGATTTGCCCAAGACAATTTCAAACTTGTGATCTTCCTGCCTCAGCCTCACAAGTAGCTGGGAATACAGGTCTAGCAAGAGGGCTCTTTTTTTTTTTTTTTTAGAGAGAGAGAGGGACAGTGAGAGAGCCACAGAGAGAGAGAAACAACTTTAGTTTTTTCACATGGCCTTAGTTGCTCCAACACTTAGTTGTGTTCATGGTGCTGGGATTTGAACCTGGGTCCTTGTGCTTGCCAGGCAAGTGCCAAAACCGCTGAGCCACTGCTCCATCCCCAAGAGGGCTCTTCTTAATGGTCTCTTTCTGTGACTCTGCTGGGCATGGTGGCACACTCCTGTAATCCTAGTGACTCTGGAGACTGAATCAGGATGATCCCAAGTTGGAGGCCAATCTCAGCAACCTATCAAAATCCTTGACAACTTAGCAAGACCCTGCCTTGAAATAAAAAATGAAAAGAACTGGGGAAGTTGCTCAGTGATAAGCACCTCTGGGCTCAATCTCTAGGACAATTTTTTTTTTTTAATGGCTTCAAAAAGCAGGGACTTTCTGACACATGTCACGCAATGGATGAATGTTGAGGACATTATGCTAAGTGAAATAAGCCAGTCACAAAGACCGTCTGATTCCATTTATAGGGGGTACCTACAGCAGTCAAATTCACAGAGACAGGAAGATTGGTGGTAATCAGGGGGTGAGGCGAGGAGGAAATAGTAGAGTGTCTCAGTTTGAGAAGATGAAAACATTCTGGAGAGGGAATGGTGGTGAAATTGCATAGCAGTGAGAATATATCTAGTGCCACTGAACCTTGTGCTTGAAAACTGGTTAAAATGACATATGTGTGTTTTACAATAAAAGAAGATACGAAAATGAATTGAGACTGATCCTAGTGTATTTCAATGAACAATTTTTCACATTCACACAAAATTAAGAAATCAGAATAAGTAAAGTGTATTCCTTAATAAAGCAGAGACAGGAAGAAATAAAAGGAAAAGGGGGAAAGGAAGAGAAAAAAGATTGGTATTTCTGAACTGGACTAAGACATCACAATCTGTTAAAAAAACAACAACAACAACAAAACTCAGCAGACTCATGATTGCCTCACCCTTTGAAAATATAGTCGGTATTGTTAGAGCGGCATGGAACCTGTGGCAGGGCCAGCAAGTCCTCAAAGCAGGAGCCACCAGGTTTCCCTGAGGTAATTGGTGTTTTCCAACCCAGGACCGGGCCAAAGCTGAGGCTTTCAACAAGAAGTTGCGGAAGCAACTGGCTGAGTTCCGGGCTCCGCACGTGATGTCGTACCTCCAGGAGAAGATCCTGAACATGGACCTGGAGAAGACCATCAAGATGTGGGAAAGAAAAGTGGAGATCGCAGAGGTGAGTCCCAGACAGCCCAGGGGCTTGGGTTCCACATTCCCATGACCTTTTGTTTAGGTCTTTGTTTTCTGGGGGCTGAGAATACAGATGTCTGTTTGCGTAAGTTCCATCATTGGGGGATCCTGGCAGTTGCTTCAACTATTAAAAAAAATGGAGGGGGCTGGAGCGGTGGCTTGGCAGTTGTGGTGCTAGCCTGGCATGCGCAAGTACACAGGTTCAAACCCCAGCACCCACATAATACACAACTAAGTGTCTGAGCAACGAAGGCCATGTGAAAAAACTCAATAGAAATTCTCTGTCTCTCTCTCTCTCTCACTGTCCTTCTCTCTTTAAAAAAAATGGAGGATTTTAAAAAGAAACTCCTTTTTCACTGTAAGGGACATAGTCTTTTCAGGTGTCAGGAAGACACTCTGTAGTAATAGTGTATTTTTAGTTGCTTGTTTTCCTTTCTTTGTTTTTGTTTTGGGACTGGGGATTGAACCTACATCCCCTACTCTTATTTCTTCCTTCCTTTTCTTTTTTCTTTTTCTTTTTCTTTCTTTTTTTTGACAGAGAGAGTGAGAGAGTGGTTTCTGTTTTTCCGACACTTAGTGTGCATGTGGTGCTGGGGTTTGAACCCAGGTCCTCCTGCATGTCAAGCAAGTGCTCTACCACTGAGCCACTGCTCCACCGCACCCCCACCCCACCAGTCCTTTTTATTTTTTATTTTGAGTCAGGGTCCACTAAGTTGCTGAGATTGGTCTGTAATTTGTAACCCTCCTGCCTCAGCTTCCTGAATTGCTGAGATTACAGGAATCCACCACCCACCCTGGCAAATTGCTTGTTTTATTAAATGAATTCTAGAAGCTTCGGACTCCCTCCAAACCATGGGTTATTTAGTGATTGCTGCTTTATACATGGAGAAGCCAGTTTTTTTAAAATGAGATAATGGATTTTTAATATCACTCAGAACTCAATTCCATACATGTACAGACTTTCCACCGGACTTTTTTTTTTTTTTTTTTTTAACTAATCCCACAGCCTTTGAATATGGTCCTGTGTGCACTGGAAGAGCCCTGGCTCCTTGTGAAGCAGGCATCGTAAAAGCACTATGCTGGTGTCCAGGCTGCCAGGCTGGAGTGAAAACTGAGGTCACTTAAAATACGCCTTTCAAACAGCTTTCCAGTCAGGCTGCTTGGGAAACTGGAGCCTTGGTATTTCCACACGTGGCCCCTCACTCCATTTCCCATGTTACTTCCTCCTGCCTTTCCGGTGGTCACTTGGTGGCAGGGAGTAAATTAGGATCCAAACTTGGGCCCACCAGATCTGTAGCTGAGGAGCAGGAGAGAATTGGCAGCAGGAATTTGCAACTTCTCACCCCATGGAAATGAAGCAGGCTCCTTAGCAGGAGCTCCCGATGGGCACTTCCCTGTGGTGGCATGCCGCAGGGCACAACACTGTCCCCAAAAGGTGGGCCTGCGCTGTCAGCGGGGCTGGATGAGGGCAGCATCAGGTATACGCACTCAGTTTTTCCCAAGTGACTTTCTACCCCTCCCCTCTTTCCACTTTGCAGATGTCCTTAAAAGGCCACCGCAAGACTTGGAACAAAATGAAAACAAGCAACGAGCAATTACAAGAAATTTGCCCCCCTGGGAAATAGCCAGGGGCAGGCCATGGCTCACGGACTGAGAAACGATCCATTAAAGTATTCAGCTCTTTTCTACTCACAGGGTCCTCTGACTGGTGTCCCAGACCCCCCAAACCAGGCTGACCATCACCGCCCAGGCCACATCTGCCCATGGAAAGTCTTCACGGCCTGGCCCCTGGAACCGTTGTCACTGAAAGAACCACAGGGCACGCTAACGGTTTGACACTTGTTAGCCCACATTTAGTTCACAAGCACAAATGAAAGTGACCTTTCCGCACGTGGGAGTGGGACAGAGGAGGGAGAGCCAGCCCAGCGCGTGCTGTGGGTCTATCCATGGCAGTCTAGGTGTGCAACTATGCAAAACAGACACCCCAGCGGCATGGCAAATGCCTGGCGCTTGGCATTCTGAGCTTCCTCTTCCGTTTGGTGGGTTAGCACCTAGACTACACACCGCTGCCAAAGAAAAGAAGCACGAGGAATACCAAGATATTTTCTTGGGGCTGATGTAACCTGTTCTGACCTGCAAAAGACCCCCCCTCCCCCGCCTCCCCACCATAATAGTCATAGTACATGGGTTGCAGGGCTGCCTCCGAAGATCTGCCCGATTCCCGCAGACCCTTTTCCCTAAAGTCTAGACCGTCGCTCGTGCTGTTTGTCGTCTGCGAAGCCACAGTGGAACTACTCTGTTCTTGGAAGGACGACTGGGACCATCCAGTATAGCTCACTTCGGAATTCGTATTCTGTGTCACAGCAGGGTGTTCTTCAAAATAGGAAGGACGGACAAAATTCTCCCAGTGGCGGAGCGAGGTCAGGGAATGGTCACCCTCCCCAGCCTTGGACATGATCCAGTCGCTGTAGTCTTCCACCCTGGTGTATAGGAAGAGGCCTGGGCACGGATCTCCACCTTGGGTCAGGATTCCTCTCACGACCCACAGATCCAGCTGCTGTAGCTGACACATCATGGGACTTCCTGGTTCCCCCTGCGACAAAGGAAAGAAGGCTTCAGGTCTTAGAAAAACTTGTTTTCTTTCTAAAGAGATCCTTGAACAACTTACTGTTTGTACTGGAAATGCTTTTACACCTGGTTCTCCCTGGAAAGGGGGCAAATCATAGGATACTATTCCAAACCTAGAAAGCCACCACCAACAAATTCCAACTCTGTGGATTTTTCCTTTTATTATGCAAATTATTTTGTGGATTCCTGCCATTTGCCTGAAGTTTCCTGGTTTGGATTCCATTTCCTTGCCCCTAGTACTTTATCTAGATCTTCCCTCTTTGGGCTTCTCCTTCCTCAAATCTTGGCATTACTCTCCTTTCTGGCTTAGAATATTGGCAGTTCACCTTCTCCCTAGCTTGCTTCCATCTTCATCTAAGGACCTCTCTCCACCAGCAGTCCTAAGCGAAATGGCTTAGGATGCGCCAGAGCCAAGGTTCCCAGGGAACACCCAGCTGGCTCACAGCTTTTCCACCCCGCCCTTTGGGTGTCATCCTACCTCTTCCTCCTCCCAATGGGCACTCCTCTAGAACCCGGGGATTCTGTGACACACTCTTTATCTCAAATATGATGAGTGGGTAGAAATTGGCACACATAGCTAAATAGGTGAGTGACTTAGCTCTCTGTGAGCCCAAGTGGGGACAAGGTTAATGCCTGTAACACACGCAAAGCACCTAGCATGGTACCTAGCACACAGTATGCACTCTCTGAAGTATTAGCTGCTATCATCTTGATGTCTATAAAAGGCCATTATTTTTCTGCAAGAAGTTGATACAAATGGGAAAAGCACAAGATAACTATTAGGTATTACTATTAACTATTACCTTACTTGCCCCACTCACTCTTAAAGGAATGTCCCACTCCTCCACCACCCGCTCCTGGTCCATCTTTGGTCTGAGAAGGGGTTTGTCCTCCAAAGGCTGGTCTTTGATCTGTGAGGCCTGCCCAGTTGGAAGAGCCAGACAACTAAATGTCGCTGTCACTGTGTAGACTGAAACACTGAGCAGGGTTGCAAAAGTGCGGCCACCACGGCCCCTTTCCCATGGGGGCCTGGGTGTTTGGTCTGTCTGGGGTATCCTCTCTCAACAAGCCTCCTTTTTCCAGGAGGTCACACCAGAACAAGGAGAGTATGAGCAGTAGGGAGGCACACTCCACAAGGTCACCATCATCCCCGATAGCCCTCGGAAGGCCAAGGCCAAATGCATGAGGAAGACAGTCTGGGCTTCACTCTGCACTGCTTATCTGAAGAGAGGGGATGAGGTGGGGTTTTGTATTGTGGTTTTTTGTTTATTTGTTTGTTTGTTTACCACGGATTAAACCCAGGGGTGCTTAACCACTGAACCACACCCCAGTCCTTTTTATTTCTATTTTTATTTTGAGGCAGGGTTTTGATAAGTTGCTGGGGTTGGATTTGAAGTCGAGATTTCCTGCCCCCACCACCCAAGCCACTGGATTACAGGCATGGGCCACCACACCTGGCCTGAGGGGTGCTTTAGCATCCTCTAATGTTCAGTTTTTCACCATGTACTATTTCACCCCACACAGACAAACAACAGAGGATGGAAATCTCATTCCAGAGTTCTGGTTGGTTACCTAAGACTGGTGAATTGGCCCTTGTCCACACCTCATGGAGTTTGCCTGGGGCACGGGGTCTCTGGGGCTGGAGCAATAGCTCAGTGGTTGGAGTACTTGCCTGGCATGTGCAGGGACCTGGGTTTGATCCCCAGCACCACATATAAGTGTCAGAGATAGAAAGGCCAGATGAAAAAATAAATAAATTTGATTCTTTTTCTCTAGCACTCTTAAAAGAAAAAAGAAAAAGAAAGTGGGCTCTCCCTCCTTTCCCAGTCCCTTTACCAGATGGCCTTAACTGTGCTCAAGGAAGGAAAAACAACTGCAACTTAGGACAAGGCAGGTTGAGGAACGCCAGCTACTGCATGGTTTTACAAGTTGCTATTCCACCGGGGGTGCAGAAGTGCTGCCTTTGCCCCATAATGCTGAGTGATCTCTCCATGACATTCAGCAAAAGCCCTGACGATCATGAGAAATTAAACTAAACGGTCCCGGGAGTGAGTTCAGCTTTTGCTGGGTTTCTGAGGAGAAGCGTTGATACTAAACTCCGTAGTTTCTTTTACATGTGAGAAGTGAGTCTTTGAGGACCTCTAGACAGACACTACATCACATTTCTCAAAGAGGAAACAAATCTAAGGCGACACCATTAGATGATTTGCAAGCACAATTCTGTTTTAAAGCACAAGACTATTTATAGGCAAGCCACAGTCAAAAAAAGAAAAACAAAACAAAAAAAACCCTGAACTTTGCAGGAACGTAAAAGGTTGATCACGCTGGGCACGGTGGTCACACACCTGTAATTCTAGCAACTTGGGAGGCTGAGGCAGGAGGATCGCAAGTTCAAAGCCAACCTTAGCAAATTAGCTAAGCAACTTAGCGAGACTCTGTCTCAAAATAAAAAATAAAAAGTGTTAGGAGTATGGCTCCGTGGTGAAGCACCCCTGTATTCAATCCACAGGACCAAAATAATAATAATAATAATAATTTTTAAAAGTCCCCTTGAGAGAGTCCTGAAGGTTATTTAGAGGAGAGTGAGTGCTCAGCATCTTAAAAAGACTATTTTAGAGTATAGGAGACAACTCTACCTGGAGATCTACTGACCCTGGATTCTCGTTTTTGAACTAACATTCATTGACTGGCCCTGATGAGCCACACTTTGTCCAGGTTTGGACACCAGGGGGCCTGAACCAGGAGTGTGAATTCTACACATTTTCCTGAGATCCAGAGTGTGGGGGAAGGGCAGGACTTTTCACCAAAGCAAACAGCGACTCCTATCCTAGAGACCTGCTCGACTACATGTGGAGTTGGGCACCGATTTTCAGCCCAATTCAGATTATTTTCTTTTTTAGTCCTTTAAAAAATCTGTCATTTAGCCAGGTGCGGTGGCACATGCCTGTAATCCCAGTGACTCAGGAGGCTAAGACAGGAGGATTGCAAGTTTAAAGCCAGCCTCAGCAACTTAGTAAGAACCTGTCTAAAGATAAAATATAAAAAGGTTCTGGGGATGTGGATCAGTGGTTAAGCACCCCTGGGTTCAGCCCCAGGTGCTAAAAAAAAAAAACAAAAAAACAATCTTTGATTTAGACATGCTTAATCATGTCATACTGAAAAGGGTCACTGGTTTATTCATGCAGCAGATTTTTATTAAGCACTTGCTATCTGCCTAGTGCCATGCCCTCCCTACACAGCCATGAATCCCAAGGCACAGTCACAGTCTGGGCCCTCATGGACACAACCAATGCTCACTCCCAGGATTCAGGTTCTACTTTATCATGTTCTTACCAAGCAGACGCTTTGGGTTTCCTGTTGTGTGTGACTGCCGCATCCTGTTCTTTGGAGTTTGTGTAAGGGACACAGGTCAATGTCTTTCACGGAGATTCTCCTCAGGATACTCATTGTCATGTGATTTCCTGTCTGGACCATGCAACAGAGAGCCCAAGAATTATTAAGGAGAAGGCAGTCCCCACATCAGTGTAGCTGCAATTCACATATCCAAATGACAATAAGGAGGGCATATGCCCATCAATCCCTTCTCCTTCTAGAAATCAGAGCTTGTGTCTGAGTTTTTGTCTTTGCTTTGAACTTGGATGTTTAAAGAGGCTGAGAAAAATGTACCCTTCCTCAACATCCAGAGAATGTCTTGTTTATTTTCCAAGAATAAGAGAACAGAGGTGGCTTAGACAAGAGGGCAATCAGCTCTAGTTCAGGGGTAATATCTCCCGGCCGCCCCCCCCATCCCATAACCTTGTGCACATTTCAGTCTGCCTATGAGCTTTCACCTTGGGTATAGCCTAGAGGAGAAAGGACCACTGGAAGGTAAAGTAAGGGCCATAGCAAGGGAATCTGTAGAGATTGGGTGAGGGTTCCAGCCCAACTCCAGAACTTCAAACAGCCTGAATTATTAAAATAAGCCCTAGAACAGTTCATCCAAGTCAGCCCACTGCCAGCGCACACACAGCCTCATCTAGGAGAAGGATTGCATTAACTGCAGATGTGGGGTTCCATCCTGACACCCAGCAGTTCCGCAGGACTGGTGACTTATGCAGTTTTCTGTCCAGGAAGCAGATGGACTGGACCAGGTCGTCGAAGTGCATTGCCGAGTCTGTCCTCAGGAGGGCTATGTTATTGCTCATGGAGAGGTTATCGAAGTTCTCATGGATAATGATGGTACTGACTGGATATTCAGTGTGAGCAATCTTTTTGGAATCCATGTTAGCTATACCAACCATAATTGTGGCAGCCTTCCTGGAGAGAGGGAAAGCGAGAGAAGGTTGAGCAGCCGAGGCAGTCAGATGCTTCGCATTTTCCTGTTTTCTTACTTACCAGCCTGAAATGTGCACCCAACTCAGCTTCCCTGGGCTAATTTTTACTCACTCTTTGGATCAGTCTCCAGGAAATATTTTCCAAAACCCTAGGCTTGTGCGCTCTCTTGGAGCCCACAGGATCTTCTATTTAACACCATCTGTCCTAGTCCCCAAAGACAATCTTATATAATAAACTGTCTACGTATGCTTTTTTCCATATTTTTATTGGTGCATTACAATGGTATATAATGGCAGGATTCATTGTTTATATATTTGTACAAGCACACGATCCAATAAACTGACCAATATCTTTCCCCGGTATTTTCTTTTTCCCTCCCTGCCCCTGGTTCCTTTTCTCTATCTCTTTTTGATTTTCATCAGATTCCCGCCACCATTCCTTTCATTTTTCTATAAATGTTTTTAAAAAGCATACTGGTAGGGGCTGGAGCAGTGGCTCAGCAGTTACGGTGCTGGCTTTGCATGCAGAAGGACACGAATTCGAACCCCAGCACCACATACACAGCAAAGTGTCAGAGCAATGAAAGCCGAATGAAAAGCTAAGTAAAACTGATTCTCTCTCTCTCTCTGTCCCTCTCTTAAAAAAAAAAAAAATGCTTGCAATAAAGGAAAGGGGGAGGGAAGGATAAGACTACATAAAGAATCATTTAAGTACAATAGATGAGCTAAAAGAAGTCTAGCAGAGGAAAGAGGAGAGAGAAGGAAGGATAGGAGGGAAAAGGGGGGATTAAAAAAATGTACATTTTGCACCTCTAAGATACTAAAATTTCCCAGGTAATCAGTAAAAACTAGAACAGTAAGAAAAAATAAATAAAGAATAAATCTAAGGGAGATCACCAGAAGAAAGGGACCAGGGAATGGGAGGAGAGGGGGAAGGGCTAGGGGGAATATGAGCCTAATTATATTGTTATATTGTGTGTGTGTGTATGATGAATATGGAACAACAAATCCCATCATTATGTACGACTTTAATGCACCAATAAAAATGTGGGAAAAAACATATTTATACCAAACATGTATTCATGCTTCCTGCTTTGAGCGCTTGAAAGATTAGTACAAGCCTCTTTCCATATCACACATTTTCTGAACACCTTTGGAGAAGTTCTGGTTTTATTTTTACTAATGATGGAATTAAAGTTAAGGTGACAAAGAAGGAATCCTTGGACATCCAGATGAACAAAATTTGGCCATATCACTTCTTGTCTAACCAGGGGACTTATGAAATTGAAAGGAGGCGTTAACAATAGGAATCTGGGGGGGGGGGGCATAAACTGCAGTTCTCCCAGGTAAACAAGAATGTGTGGTGGCTGTACCCATACGGAGAAAATAAAACAACCTCCGACTTCTCCGTAGCAAGACTCCAGAAGCCAGGGCGGGGTGGACTGGGATAAACCTATAAAATCCTCAAAAGGAAAGAAATGATGAGTCATGAAATCTGTCCTTAAGTGCATTCAAGCTTAAGGACAGCATAATGGTTTTTTATTTTTGTTTTTGTTTTTGAAAGAGAGAGGAAGAGAGAATCAATTTTGTTTATTTTTTCATCTGGCTTTGTTTCTCTGATACTTAGTTTTGTATGTGGTGCTGGGGTTTGAACCCAGGTCCTTGTGCATGCCAGGCAAGCACTCCAGTCCCCAGCACAATGTTTTTGAATATGCAAAGACCAAGGACAATCTGAAAAAAAAATGAGAAAGCATGTCTGGAGGGAACATTAAGAATGTGGTAGGACTTCAGTTTAAGAGATTATGGGATTGTATAATACCGGTAGAAACAGCCCATCTGGGATAAAGGAGAGGGAAGCAGGACAAGATAAGGGAGGCTGTCAGATTTCTTGGATTCTCAGGACAGGGTGGTAGAGTGAAAGAAGAGAGGAAATTGTGGGTGGGGAATTCTGAGGCCTGCAGGGCTGCCACCCACATCACAGCTCGGACTGCACAGGCCTGGGGGCAGGGCTGTCTCCTCAGGGTCAGTGGACTAGGCTGCCACAGCCCAGTGCCTCAAGGACAAGGCCTCCAACCAGAGCTTCAGGATAGGGGTCACTACCCAAGGGCTGGGGGGCAAGCTGCTACCCCATGAGCCTAGATGGCACAGCATCAATGCTAGAAAGGTTACTCTTGAGCCTTATGATCTAATGGGATTTGCCTAGAGTTTAGGCTTGTTTGGGAAGAGTCATCCCATCATCTTTTTTTGATTTGTCCTCTTTGGAATGAGAATATCTGTTTTATGTCTGTCTTGCCATTGTATTTTTTTTTTTAGAGAAAGATAATCAATTTTATTTATTTTTCCATCTGGCCTTTGCTTTCCCAACACTTAGTTGTGTACAGAGTGTTGAGGTTTGAACCCGGGTCCTTGTGCATGCCAGGGGTGCTGCAATCACTGAGCCACCGCTCTAGCCCTTTGCCATTGTATATATATATATTTTTTTTTTAATAAAGAGGGGACAGTGAGAGAGAGAGAGAGAGAAGCAATTTTTATTTAGTTTTTCATGTGACTTTCCTTCCTCGGACACTTCATTGTGTACATGGTGCTAGGGTTTGAACTCATGTACTAGCGCATGCCAGGCAAGCGCTGAAACTACTGAGCCACCGCTCCAGTCCCTGCCATTGTATTTTATAAACACACAATAGGTCTGGTTCTGCAGGTTTCACATTTGGAGAATTTTGTCTCTGAATGAATCATATTTGGAGTTGATGCTGGAATGGGTTAAGACTTTGGAGGCTCTTAGGGTGGGATGAATGTTTCCAAGAAGGACATGAATTTGGTGGGTCCCTATGGAAGAAGAATGTTACAGAATGAATTGTGTCCCTCCAAAATCCATAGGTGAAAGCCCTATAACCCCCAATGTGACCATTATTGGAGCAGGACCTTTATCTCCATAGTTGGAGATAGAGATAAGGAAGGTTAAACGAAGTCATAAAGGTGGGGCCCTAATATGCCTAATCTGATGGGATTAGTGTTCTCTTAAGAAGATATAGCTTAATAGTAGAGCCCTTGCCTCACAGGCATGAGGCCCTGGGTTCAATTCCTAGCACCACAAAAAAAAAAAAAAAAAAAAAAAAAGACACAGAGACACAGAGAAAAGACCTTGTGAGCATACAGCTAGAAGACAGAGTGTAGAAGGCAAAGAGAGGCCTCAGAACCCAAACCTGCAGACATTATAATTTTGAACTTCTACACTGCAGAATTGCATTTCCGTTGTTTAAATGACTCAGTCTATGATATCTGGTTATGGTAGCTTGAGCTGACTTATACAGGGAGGGGAGAAGAGAATTCCCTCTTTGTCAATAGATACAAGAATCAAGAGGAGAGGGGCTGAGGAGGGGTTGGAGTGATGGCTCAGAGGTTACTGTGCTTTCCGGGTGTGCACGAGGGTGCAGGTTTGAATCCCAGCACCACATGCACAACAAAGTGCTAGAGCAATGAAAGCCACATGAGAAACTAAAAATAAAAAGTGATTTTCTCTTTCTTTCTCTCACTGTCCCTCTCTCTCTTTAAAAAAAAAAAAATCAATATGGGCTGGGGATGTAGCTTAGTGATAGAGCACATGCCTAGTTTGGAAAGCCCTGGGTTCCATTCCCAGAAACACACGCGCGCACGCACACACACACACACACACACACACAGACAAATCAATACATCTAGACTTACAAGTATACAGATATTCATGAATTCATTGGGTAATTGAGGAAAATTATCCAAGAAACTGGTGATCAGATATGGTTCAAGGGAAGGAAACGAGTGTCTGAGGGACAGGGGAGGCAGGAAGCAGCTGCTAATCTCTGTATTCCTGTGACTCCTTGTGTACATTAATCTATGTGCATACATTTTCAATTAAAAAATTAAATGATGTTAAAAATTTAGCAACTGCACAACAGTCTATGGGGGTTATAGTATAACTTATTAGATAATTATACTAATTATACTTTTTCCATACATGTTATATATTATTTATATAGTATATATTATAGTATATTACGTATACTATACATGTGAGAAATATACTACAGCTTATTTAGCCATGATAATTGAATATTAGCCATGATAATTGAATATTAGGTTCTTTCCAATGTTTCATGTGGAATTAACTCCTATGAACAACTTTGTGCATAAAACTCTCCCAATAGTTAAAATTATTTTGTTAATGTTGATTCCCAAAAATAAAGCCATTGGTTCCACAATGAGAGATTTTACAATATTTGCAAAAATATTTTAAAGATATTTACAAAAAAAGTTAGGAATAACTTTTTTGTGTGGCATGCACAAAGTTAGGTTTCCAAGAACGCACAGTTATTGTGCAGAATTTGGAGAATTCGGAGAAGTTCAAAGAAGAAAATTAACATTGTGTGCTTCCAGCTTCCAGACTTAAGCACTCTTAAGATGTGTGCTTCCTTAGTCTTTTCTCTGTGCACTTATATTTGTAAGGCTAAGGTAAGAAGTGTCTTAATGGAGGGGCTCCCACTGATTTGCTTAACGGTTCAACAGTGGGAAGTCTAATATTAAGGGTCGGTGCCTCTGCGAGCGCAGTAAACTCAGAATGGATATCCTTCCTGTTCAGAATGGAGCAAAAGTCATTTCGCTCCTCAGCGGGGACCCTCTAGTCCTCAGCGCAGAGGAGCCTTGCGCTGCCCAGGTCCGGGGCACAGCAAGCGCTGGGCTGGGAAGCAGCCCCCAGTCGGTGGCGTCCGCCTGGCCCCGCCTGGCCCCGCCTGGCCTCGCCACCCCACTTCCCGCTCCGCCACGCGCCCCGTGCGCCCCGAGGCAGTGCTACTGGCCTGTTTTGAAAGGCGGATGCGATGCTGAGGATCCAGAAATCGCTGAGGATGCAGCCGAAAGCCAGGTGGGTGTACTGCGAGTCCTGCACCGACACCACCCAGGGGAACTGCGTGGGGCTGACCAGGTTCTCCTCGGATGGGTCCTCAAGGGGGGACTTCTGGACGCCGCAACCTGGGGGCAAGGAGTTGGTGGCCTGTGAGCACCCCAGCCCGGGGACCCTTCTCCTCCTGACTCTGGCTTGTCCTGATTCTCCCACAGCGCGGCACACTGGAGAAGACCTGAGCTCCACTGAGTGCACCCCACAGTGTCCTATAGGGGCCTGGGGAGTCAAGGTGCTTTTCTGCCAGGTGACATTATGATTGGCTTTTCTGGCTCTCTTAATACTACCCTTGGTGGAATTTTCCAGAGGCTTTGGTGATGTCCTCCCTCCGATGGCTAATAATATATGTAAACTTGTGTTTAAATTTTTCCTAGTTTAAATTTCTAATACGGGAAATACCGAAAGCTATAAAAGTCTTTGGGCACTTCCAGTGATTTTGCAGAGTGTAAAAGGGTCCTGAGAAAAGTGTGATAATTGCTAGTGTTCACACAATTTCCCCAACAACCCTGAGGGTTGGGCGTTGTCGCTCTCAGCTCCTGGGTGAGAAAACCAAGGGTCATAGTGACTAAGCACTTGTCAGGTTTACACAGCTGGTAGATAGGGGGCCAGTCCAGGCAAATCCAAACTCCCTCTTCTCAACCGCTCAATATTTATGTTCCAGTCACATTTCCTATCCTTGAATCCACCCTTGCTCTCTCCCGGCAAGCTGTGGACACGTGTGGCTCTCCCTGCCCGTCTGTTTTGCTTGGAATATGTCCCTAGGGACTAACATGGTGCCTGGCACCTAGCAGTTGCTCAATAAATTACCTGGTTCATGAACAAAAGCGCTCTGCCAACTAAGGACTCCCTGAACTCTTGTCACTGAGGGGCTAAAAGGTTCTGGCCAGTGGGGATGTATCTGCCCCGCGCCCTCCAGTCCTGCTCAGCCTGTCTTCCTGACTGTCCAACTTGGATGATCTCTGGGGCAGCCTGGACTTTGTTTCCAGTGAGATTTAAACATTGGTTAATGTTTTAAGTATATACTACTCCCCCATCAGTTCTGGGTTAGTCCAGGATGGTCCTGACTTGCCCTGAATTAAAAAAAAAAAAAAGTTCTACATACTTAGAGTCATGAAAGTGATAGGAAGTTAGAACAGGAAGACTTAAGACTCAGTTAGTTGGGAAGGAGAACCCCATCAATAGGTACAATTTTTATGTGGCAATTAAAGAAAATTAAAAATAAGATATACTTGGGAAAGGAAGGAGGGAGGGAGAGAGACAAAGAGGGAAGGAAGGCAAAGGAAAGGTCAGGGAAGGGAATTGAATTCCTCAAAGCTCCAGGTAGGGTGAACTGAGCCCCTGCTTTCCAGGCAGCCTTTGTTAAAAGATGGCAGCTCCACAGGCCATTTTGCTCTTGCAGGCTGCTGACTCTTTTGCCCTGCGTCTTCCTTCGACAGTCAGTGTGCCTTGGTCCCCTCAACCACAGGACTGGGTCCGGTCTACTTTTTGGACCTGGTGTGCCCCTCTCCTGCTCACCTGGGCAGACATGGGTGCAGAGATTCTCTCTGCTGACCACACATTGCATCTACCAGAATCCTGGGCACTGCATTTACTGAAAGTTTCTCAGGGTGGATCCTAATGAGTATTTAGGAGGGGCCTGAACGCAGAGTCCAAAGTCCAGTTGGCCTCCTAGCAGGCTGTGAGAACTTGCGTCTGTTTCCTCTTCTGAAACATGGGGTATAGTCTAGGACCCGTACACGTCTTAGGGTCACCGTGAAGATCCCCATGAGGTGAAATTATAGGGAAGTGCTTTACAAACTCTGTTCCTAAGACTGATAATTCTCAGCCGTGGGGCAGAATAGACAATTGTATTTTTAAAAATTCAAATCATTGACTTGGTTGCTCTTTGCAAATCCCAACACTTGCTTTTAAATCAGTGGCCCTGGGTCATGGGTGTCACATGACGAGCACCCCAGCAGACTGTATGGACTGAACTATTGGCCACTGCTTTTTCAGCCATTCATTCACCTGCACACAGACTTGCCAGGTGCTGGACACATGCTTATGAGTGACAGCCAGGTGGAGAGATGTGACATGAAGGAGGGTGCATGGAGTGTCCCAAAGAGCAGCCATGAATTCTGTCCGGGGCGTGAAGTTTGGCAGGTGACTTTCATGTCAGCACCAGAGACAGACTTTCCAAATCTTGGTTCTATGGGGTCTCTTGTCACATACAGTATCAACATTAAAAGACCACAGAGGACCTCTCTTAGGGGGCATCGTCTGACCAAGTAGCTCCATTAGGTGACCCTCCGAGATTTTGCTGGAACAATGACTAGGCTCATCGTTAGCAAGGTGGTATCATCAGTAAAGCCACTAAGTGCTTCAGAACCACCAAAGTTGGGATTCCTCATCTGTTGACTGATTTTTTCCAGGGTGGGTTGCAGGGGCATTGCAATCTGTAGTCAAGGCATTTGTCAACCCTCCCTAACCCAAGCACCGTGTGCATGTGATGGCTTGTGCTTTTTCAAAGCTCTAGTTGGCCTGCTCAGTTGTCCCGACAAAACCCTTGGAAAGCCAGGTTATAGCGAGATCTGATGCAGAGGTAAAATATTTGACCTGGGTTACTTAAGCTGTGTTTTGGAACACAGCTTGGAACCACAAGGAGACAGAGGAGGTGGAGGAGGCTGAGGCAGGTGGGAGTCTTTGTGTGTGTGGGTGGGTGGGTGGGTGGGGTGCTGTCACGTCTCCCATCTTCCACAGGAAGACAGGCACAGCCAGCAGTGATGGCAGCAGGGTGGGGCAAATCCTGATTTCAGAGGCTCAGGAGTCAGCCATCCCCTCTCCACCTGCCCTTTTGGAGGCTGGAACTTTTGATCGATCCTAAATAGTCTAGAGATCAGGTGAGGAGGGGACTGCAGCTGCCACTTTTGCCACCTGAGGCTCTGCTCCTAGGACCAGCCACACACTCAGGGGTCACAGTTTGCATAGGGGCCAAATATCCTAGGAAGGCAGGGCAGGGCGCAGGCCTCACGCTGACCCTCTGTCCAGCGCCCCTTTCTGCAGTCTGAGGCTGATTTTTCCAACCATGTTTCCACCCTAACGATTAGCCCTGACGTCGGGCTTCTGAAGCCACTTTCCTATGGTAGTCCACACTCAGTGTTTACTGGAATGCCTGCCACCAACACATGCATTCCAGGGCAGTGCTGTGTCACTTTCCCCAAGCCTTGTCGGGACACTAAGGACTGCTTCGTTTTCCTGCCAGGCCACACATGGGGAAAGCTGTGCACTCACCCGCAGAAGACTGGGACACGCAGAACAGCACCAACAGCATCCCTCTCATCTCCGCCATCCCCAGAGAGCACCGCGGCAGACACCATGGGCAGCTGGGAAGACAGGAGGGCCAGCGACTCCACATCTCCGCAAACACGCGCAGGGCTTTCCTCTCCTCCCCGAGGCCCTGGGAACTGACCTGTCACATCCCTAGTGCTGGGTTCTGTGAAGTAAGGGGGCAGGAACCAGCCGTGTGGCACTGATATTCAGCTAGCGGTCTGTGGGGTGGCCCACGGAGAGAAGGCAGCCCACTTTTTATTTACGGTTTTCTTCTCAGTCCAGCCTGCACCCCTGGATGTCCTAGAGAGTTAGGTCTCTGAAAAGGGTTTGTTTTTGACTCATGGAATTCAACCCTTGCTTTAACTCTGTATCCATAAAATGCTGCTGAAAGGAAAAACAGGGTTTTGGTGGAGGCTCACCCCAGACTCCACGTCTGTGCTGGGATTTTAGCCCTCCATCGAATTCCGCTGGATTAAGTAATGTTGGCATTTCTTTTCGCTAGTAACAGCGATACTTTTCCACAGTTGCACCCCAGCATTTAACTTATTCATTCACAAAACCACCCGAGGACATAGGCCACACTCATGATCCCCATTTTACAGATTCAGACATTGACACTCAGAGACATTGAGAAACTAGCCCAAAGTCACACTGCTCCCAAATTGTGGACCTGAAATTCACACTCAGGACCATCTGAATCCAAGCTCTTAAGTGCTTCACCTCACACCGTACCTCCACACCTTGCTTCAAACAATGCACAATGGCCTAAGAATCCCAGGCACAGGATTCTAAGTCACCTTGTTCCCCTCATGACACTGGATGTTTCTGGTCCTCAGGATGGTCTTCAGAGTTCTTCTGTGAACTGCTCTCACTAAATGAGAAATGAATTCACTCTGGCCTTACACAGCAGAGCTCAACAGAGCAGTTTATTCTACTACCTCGGGAAGAATGTTCCATTGTGGCATCGTGGTTACCATGGTACCTCCAAGCAAACGTCTGGATGTGGGAACTCAGGAAGAGCTAGGATGAAAAGCCTGCTGTTCCCTAACCTCAGTGGCTGGGGGGGACATCATCCCTTTTGCTAGATCACCAAGTTCTCTCTGGTGTTGACCATGGTCTGTCTCTGTCCTTAGCTCCTGCCCCATATCTACACAAGTTTCTCAGACCGCTGGACGGAGGAGGCCCACAACAAGGGTGGGTTTGTGGTTTCCAGTTCCAGTCAGCATCCTGTACCCCCAGTGTAGTTCTCTGAGGCTCAGGTCCAGTTTTCTTTAGCTTAGTAGATCCAAACCAAGCAGCACCGCAGCCTTGCCAAGCCGTGGGGCCAGTTGGAATCCGTGCTTCAGCCATCGGGAACAACTTTGGATTCAGCACAAATGCCAGGACTCCAGGAAAGGGCCGGCAGTGTGGGGGTAAGATTTACCTCAGTGGAACCTCAGAGGCTCGCAGGCACCAGTGCCTCAGTGGAGGAGGTTGCCTGGAGGATGGCAAGATGGCGGGATGGAAAGAGAAGCCCGAGTCAGAGAAGAGCCGCTGTCTCCTACCCCTGGTGGTCCCCCTGATGCCCTGCCTGCCCGCGTCGATCACAGACGCGGCACCCCTTCTGCTGGGAGGACACAGTGGGAAGTTTGGGGCAGTGGAAGAAGTGGAAGTTGATTCTTGCATTTGCTCCACATTGAAGTCCTTGAACTTTCATGTACATTTTCTCCTTCATAATCTAAGCCACCAGGGCAAGATGATTGGTTAAGTTTTCTGGATAGAATGCAGTGGCTCAGAGTGGGGAAGTCACTTCCCGAGAGTCATATACCTAGAAAGTAGCAGGGAGGCCACCAAATGAGATCCTTAGGACTCCAGGGTGGTGAGCCTTCGCCAAGTCTGGGTTTCTCAGTCTGCGCCACATGATGCCTTTATAAAGGACAGAAGCAGAAATGGGAACTGGGGCAAGTCCATGGGCTGCATTTAAGCCACTGCACCCTGAAAGTCAAATTATTGAATCAACAATCATTGAGATTGACTGATAATGAAATTTGAATTACGTTAGCTGTGTCTATTAATGCATTAGTGCAGCGAAAACTTTAATGTTAGTTGAAGTACAATTAAAACTTTAGATCATAAGTTATTCGATTTAAAAGGAATATTTGTAAACTTTCCTTATGTCATGAAACTCGCCAATTTATTTTTATTTTTTTTTCTTTTTTGGTACTAGGGATTGAACTCAGGGGCACTTTACCACTGAGCTACATCCCCAGACCTTTTTATTATTTTTAATTTTAAAGCAGGGTCTCACTAACTTGCTTAGGGCCTTGCTAAATTGCCAAGGCTGTCCTTGAACTTGAGATCCTCCTGCCTCAGCCTCCTAAGTTGCTGGAATTATAATGTGTGCCACCATCCCTGGCACCGTTCAATTTCTTACCATTCAATTTCGGATACTGTTGAACTCACCACAGAAGTGCTAGAAAACATTACCATCCTCTCGTACCTACCTACAAGTTCCTTCCTTCCTTCCTCTCTCATTCTTCCTCTTCTGGGGAGGGAATGCAGTTCTCATTCCTTTGCTCTTTAATAGGTTTATCTATGTGGATATATGCCCAAACTCAATATTAACCACATGTGCAGGGTTTATACCTAGGTTGTATTCCTATGATTGCTAGTTCAGAGGATACGTTAGGATGTGCGTAACATTACAAGATAGTGCTAAATTATTTTCTAAGGTGTTGGTCCCCATTTGCACTAATACTAGCCATGTATGCGGGTTCCTTTCCATTTGTGACTTCTCCAACATTCGTTACTGTCAGATTTAATTTTGTTAAGAGTATAAAATGACATGTTGCTAATTTGCATCTCCCTGAGTACTAATAAGGTTGAAGGTATTTTCCCAAATATTTATTGGCTGTACAATGTTTATGGTTTTATTATTTTTTCCTGTTGTATTACTTTCCCTTTTCTTAGTTATATGTAAGCATCCTTAATACATTCTGAATATAGTTCACTATGTGTACCGTGAATATCTTCTGTCAGTCTGTGGCCTGTGATTTTCAATTTCTTTATGGTGTTTTAAAGTAAACAGAGGTCTTGATTTTAATGAAACCCCATGTATTCAGTTAGGGCCTTTGGGGTCTTGTTTGAGAAACCTTTAGCAACTGAACGTCTGAGAGATTTGTTCCGCTTTATCTTCTTCTCAAACCTTTAAAGTTTCGTTTTTCACGTTAAGTCCTCTGTCTGGATTTGCGCCAGCATCATTTGTATCTACAGGTCTCCAATGTGACTCTGCATGTATCAAAGTTCCATGTGTATCTGCGTTTGTTTCTGAGATCACTCACTTTCCTATTACACTAGTTATTTATCTTTCACCCTGTGCAAATTGCACAAATTCTACACAATCTAAAATATTACAGCCTTGTATAAGTCTTTTTTTAAAGAAAGGAGGACAGTGAGAGAGAGAGAGAGAGAGAATCCGTTTTTATTGAGCTTTTCACGTGGCTTTTGTTGCTCTGACACTTAGTTGTGCACGTGGGTGCTGGGATTTGAACCCGTGTACTTGCACATGCCAGGCAAGCGCCATAACCACTGAGCCACCTCCCAGCCCTTATATAAGTCTTAATATCCTACCTAATTTCTTTTTTTTTTTCTTTTTGAGAGAGAGGGCCAGTGAGAGAGAGGGGAAAGAGAGAATCAATGTTATTTGGTTTTTTATATGGTCTTCATTGCTCCGACACTTTGTTGTATACGTGGTGCTAGGGTTTAAACCTGGGTCCTTGCACATGCCAGACAAGCAACCACAACCACTGTTCCAACGCCCCCTAATTCTTTTTCTTTAGCAGTATCTTGAATATTCTTGGCTCTTTGTACTTTCATATATTTTAGAAACAACTTAGCATCTTACACACACACACCCTTGCTAAGATTTGGGTTAGAATTGCATTGCATCTGTAGGTCAGTTTGTGAATAAATTAACATCTTTACAATATTGAATCTTCTTATCTGTAAGCACAAAATATCTTTCAATTAACTAGATCTCTAAGATTTTTCAATAAAATTTTATGATTTTCCATAGACCTGGTACATCTTTTGAGAGAATTTATTCCTAGATATCTTATACGTTTTAATCATAATTAAATATGTCTTCTCTTACTATTATGCTTTTAAACCATTTCTTACTGTTTGAATCCATATTAATCTATAGTTAATTAATAATCAAATATATTATTTAGATTATTTTGGGGTTTCCATGTAAAGAATCATCTCACCTGCAAACAATGAAAAATTTGTTTCTTCCTTTTCAATTGTTATGCCTTTTGTTTCTTGTCTTATTGCTTTGGCTAAGATCTCCAGTACAAAGCCAAATCGAATCAGTAATATAGGGCATCCTAATACAATCATGATCAAAGAGAAGGCTTCTAACACTTCCCCATTTAAAATAACATATGATCTAGATTGCTAAGTAGATTTGCTTAATTAAGCTAAGGAACAACCTTTTTATTTCTAGATTTTGTTTTGTTTTAATAAAAATTATGATTTTTGGCATTTTTTGAGATAAGGATTTCAAAAAATGAGAGCATTTTCTTTAATTTGTTAATGTGATAAACGAAGTTCCTGGATTTTCTCAAATTAAACCACTCTTGAATTTCAAGGATTAATGTTTTATATTTTTAGGAACTATTACTCATTCAAACATGATTTTTGGAAAGCATCTTCATGAGTTAGACTGGCCTGGAATTTTATTTTCTTGTACTCTTCTCAATTTTACCTGGCCTCATGGAATTAGTTGGGGAGATGGAAGGGACCTATGACCTGGTCCCTGAAAATTTGTTGAATTCATTTGAAAAAACTCTGTGTCTGGTATTTGCTTTGTGTGGAGATTTATAACTATGACTCTCTTTTTTTTTTTTTGGTTCCTTTAGGATAAAGGCTATATTTATCCTTTCTCTCTGGCTCCTTTTAAGAACTTTTATTTTGGTAAACTATAACCTCACTGTAAGTTGAAGCTTGAATTTCTTTTCATTTATTCTGTTTAGGATTCATCATGTTTCCTAGCTTTGTGTATTTGTATTTTCTTATAGGTTCTGGAACCACCTCAGTCTTTGCAGAGATTGCCTCTTCTTCAAGCTCTCTTTCCTTCTTTGTTTTTTTGGGCTCCAAGTAAATATATGTTAGACTTTCTCATTTTATCCTTCCTATCTCTTATTATTGCTTTCATATTTTTATGTTTTTTTTTTTCAGGGCTGAGGACAGAACTCAGGGCCTTGCGCATGCTAGGCAAGCGCTCTGCCACTGAGCTAAATCCCCAACCTCATATTTTTGTGTTTTTATCCCTCAGTATTGTGTTACTGATATACCTTTCAGTATATTAATACCCTTTTAATCTATGTCTAATTTTCTATTTGACCACAATCTGGAGTTTTTTTATTTTTTAGATTCAACCAAGAAAAAAAATTATTTCTAGAAGATTTATTTTTAAAATCTTTTTTTCAGATTGTATTTCCTGGGGTGCTTATCTTTGTTAATACATCCTTCATCAAACACCTCGTGTGTATGTATATCTGTTCTATGTTGAGTTTCTGACAGTTCTCAGGGTCGGTAAGGGTGACAGAAGGTGTTTGGGGTGGGGCTCACCCATCACCTTCCCTTGCTGTTTCCTGAGTGATAGACATTTCAGCAGCCCCCTCCCCTTCTACCCTGATAACTGTCCTGGACATCTGCTATACAGGAAATCTAAAATGCCACTGTTCAGGTCTCAATCTAATCGTCACCTCCTTGGGGAGAGACTGTGCTTGAACCTCGGCTTTGAGAGGTGGCACAATTCTAAATCAGTTTTGTTGCTGGTATTTTGTTTTTGTTTGTTTATGTTTGCTGTCTGCTCACTGACACACAAAGTGGCTTGCCTTCCGTTGTGCCTTCAAAATAATTGCTAGTTTTTTCCTTCTTGCTCTGTATGGGTGTCCTAGGAGTCTAAATCGATTATGCATCATTCCGGAGAGCTTTTGCTCCTGCTTCTGCGGGCCCCAGACGGCACCACTAACCAGGGCCTGTGCCTTGGCTTCCGTTCTCTCCACTGGCTGGAGGCTCAGCAGCTGGGCTGCTGAGAACACCTGCTCGAAGGCAGGACTTCCTCTGCAGCTGTTGGCAGCTCTGACCTCAGCTCGCTGTTCTTGGAATCTTCTCCTGATTCATAGGATTAAGCATAGCTCAGAGGGGTTTCCCCTGCACCACGTTGCCTGAGAGGCCTTCTCAGCGCCCGGTCTGCGGTGATGCTCAAAGTCAAATGGGCTGAGCAATGTGACTTCAGGTCGTCTGTACTCCTGTTGCACCTTTGGGGTTGGTGTTGCTATTGTCGGGCTTTATGCATTCCGGGCTTGGGCTGCATACTCAACTCATCATGACCTGAGATTCACTTACCCCAGCACAGATGAATCACACTTGAATTCTGGCCTTACTTTTTTGAGTTGCATAGTTATGTTTCCATTTTTCATCACGGTGATGCAGGGTTTTTGAGATGAGGCCGGATTCTCTGCTCCTGCTGGCGAATGGAGTCTGGGCCACTACAGATTCCAGCAGCCAAAATAGGCCTCTTCTAGTGTTTGCAGCGATTCCCACCCAAACCTGGGAATTTGGGCTGGCTGCAGGTTTCTGACACCAAAATAGTGTTAGCAGCTCCCCACCTAAAAGCTGGGTGTTGCAGCTCTTGGTGTGGTGGAAATTTACCCCGGGAATTCGGTGCCAATCTTTTGGGTTCTTGTCTCATGAATTTGAAGAATAAAATCCACAGACAATCACAGAAGGGGGAGTAAAAGGAGTAGGATTTATTTAAGGAAGAAGAGCAGAGACTCCGCAAGGTGGAGGGGCACCTGGAAGCAGGACACCGTCAATTGAGGTCAGGCCAGGGGTTATATTGATTTGGGGTGTGAGCATAATTAACGTTCATGCAAAGCAGGCATTGAGAAATGCATCCACATCATTGGCTGAAACCTATGCAATGCAGGCATTGAAACTTAGTACCAAAGTCATTGGTTAAAATCTATGCAAGACAGGTAGCAATTCTTTCCAAGTTCCCATCTGAGTCCACCCACATTTCTTAGTTTTCCCACCTCAGGGACAAAGGAGTTGCTCCCTCAGGTGAGCCTCATGGTCCTTTGCATATAAAGGCCCTGAGCATGCCCTGTCAATCACTCTCTACCAGCTAGCTCCAGAGGGTGCCCTTTGTCCTGACTACCTAGCCATTTCACTATCTCTCCTAAAACTGTCTCAATGGTACACTTTGCAGAGCCTCATCTACTCGTGTTTTATGAAGAGGGGCTATCATGCCACCTAGGATTGATAGGCCCACAGGCTCCTAAGTGGATCTTCAGCCACAGCCAGAACTGCCCAGGTCCCTTCATCCTTGGAACTTTGTCTTGAGCCAAGGGTCAGAGAGACTAAAATGGTTGGAGCCACTCAGCTAGGTCAAGAGAAGGTTCTGCTGGCTCTGCTGCTGCATCAAAGATACATCCCTGTCCCACCTTCCAGAAGATGTTTCTTCTGTGAAATTTCATCAGCAAACTTCTTTTCTGCATACCAGTCATTTGCTAAAGTCCCAAGTAATCCTGATTGATGCTGGGTGTGGTGGCACAGGCCTATAATCTCATCAATTCAGGAGGCAGAGGCAGGAGGATTGGAAGTTTGAGGCCAGCCTCAGAAATTTAGTGCAACCCTCAGCAACTTAGTAAGACTTGGTCTCAAAATAAAATTAATAAGGATTGGGAATGTAGCTCAGTGGGATAGCACTTGTACTTTAAATCTTCAGAAGGAAGAAAGGAAGGGAAGAAGGGAGGAAGGAAGGAAGGAAGAAAACCTGACTGACCCACTGGTCTTATTCTCCAAAAATCTTTTATATCTATTATTTTATGCCATGTCTGACAAATTATTAGTTCCAATAAGATCTCATCAGCAATAAGAACAGGAGCAATCACTGAAAAACAGTGTCCCAATAGAGCAGACTTGAATTTCATCTTGGTTGACATACCAAGAAGTTATCTTTAATAAAAACACATTATGAAATATTTTGTGCATGTAAAGGATACACTTGCTGTATGTATAGTAACAGCATGCTATGGTTTGGATGTGGTTTGAGCGTGTTCCCCAAGGGTTCCTGTGTTGGAAGCTTGGCCTTCAGTGTGGTGATGTTAGGAGTTGCATAACCTATAGGAGGTGAAGCTTACGAAAGAGTATTTGGTCTTTGGGTTGCTGCCTCTCAGAAAGCATTCACATAGTTATTTTTTATTAGAGTTTCATGGTTATACGTAGTAGTTGGGTTTATCCCAACAAGCTCATCCGTGCATGGAAATTGATTTCAGTTCATGACCCCCTTCTTCCCTCCCACCCTCCTCTTCTCTCCCCTTTTCCTTCTTCTACTCTGAGAGTTCCTTTAGCTCTTCCTTTAATTTATATTTGATTGGTTACGTAATCTTATCCCTCCTTCCCAATTTCCTTTATTTTACTCTAGCTTACACACGTGAGAGAAAATGTTCAACCTTTGAGTTTCTGAGTTTGTCTGGTTTCACTTTCCACGGCATTCCCATCTCCACCCATTTGCCAGCAGAGGCCACAGCTTCATTCTTTTTAACAGCTGAGTGGAACTCCATTGTTTATCTATACCACCATTCCTTAATCCATTCCTCTAATGATGGGTATCTGGGTTGATTCCACAATTTAGCTATTGGAATTGTGCTGCTATAAACATTGACGTGGCTGTGTTGCTGTAGTATGCCAGTGTGAGATCTTTCAGGAAAATAGCAGGGGTGGGATAGCTGGATCACATGGTGGTTCCATCCCTAGATTTTTGAGGAGAAAGTATTAACATAGTTTTTGTGGGACCTCAGTTAGCTCCGGAGAGAGGGGTGGATGTAAATGAGCCTGGCATCTCCCCTCTTTCTGGTTTCTTGTTTCCCCTGTGTGATCTCTCCCTCTTGCACATGCTCCTGTCCTGATGCACTGTGATGTGATGCATCCTGGTGAGGGGCGGGGGCCCTCACCACAGCCCAAGCCATGCTATCTGGATCTTCAGCCTCCAAAACTGTGAGGCAAATAAACCTCTTTGCAAGTTACCCAGCCACAGTTATTTTTCTAAAGCAGTGGATAATACAATATAAACACAACGGCAGCAGCATTCCCAGGTTCCTGCAACCCAGCATGTAAACTAGACGGGAGCATCGCCTTGGAGCCCATTTGAACTCCCCAATCACATTCTGCCTCCTTCCCAGCAAGGGTGACCCCACAGGTGTTTTTTACCCAGACAAATATGCAAAGATGCTTTATTATCATTCAGTCCAAACAAAGTATATTATTTTAGTAAAAAAAAAACAAGTTCCATGGAGCGGTGGCTCAGTGGTTACGGCACTTGCCTGGCATGCGCAAGGACGTAGATTCGAATCCCAGCACCAGGTACACAACAAAGTGTCGGAGCAGCGAAAGCCACATGAAAAACTAAATACAATCGATTCTCTCTCTCTCATTGTCCCTCTCTCTTATTAAAATAATAATAATAATAATAATAAAGTTCCCTGGCATAATTGGTCCTACTAAAATGCTTTACTTAATTCAGGTCGATAAACTAAGGATGTGGGCCAGCCTCACCAACTCTCAAGCCAGACCCTGGTTCCTTGCCTGATCTCCACACCCACAGAGGAGGTCAGATACACACAGCGTTCCGAAGTGACATGGGCACCTCTTGAGCAAGTGGTCACATTATCACAGCACACTTTAGTCAGCTTTTTCATTGCTGTGACCCAAGGACCTGACCTGAACAATTTTAGGAGAAAAGTTTATTTGGGGGCTCACGGTTTCAGAGGTTTCAGTCCACAGAAGGCCGGCTCCCTTTCTTGGGGCTTGAGGTGAGAGGGAACATCATGATTGAAGAATGTGGCAGAGGAAAGTAGCTCAAGGCGTGGTTCCAGGAAGCAGAGAGAGAAAATACACACCAGGTACAAAATGTGTACCCCAAAGCACACCCCCAATGACCCCCTCCTCCAGCCACACCCTAGCAGCCTACAGTGGCCAGTTAATCTCTATCAGGTGATTAATTTTCGGTTGGTTAAGGCTCTCATAACCTAATCATTTCACCCATGAATTTTTTTTTTTTTGCTTTGTCTCATGTAAGTTTTTGGGGGACACCTTTCAACCAAACCGTAATACAGCATTCCTGTGGTTTTGTGGGAACAAATTGGAGACTACCCAAATGCCCATTAATAGGACATTGAACAAATGAATAATAGTACTATAAAATACCCCACACCTGCTGAAGAGGACTTACAACGACACAGCTACTGAAAACGGATGGGGAAAACTATGTCTGATTTCACAAAACAAACACCAGTGATGGGTTGTTAGTGACAGTTTTAGGAGAGATAGTGAAATGGTTAGGTAGTCAGGACAAAGGGCCCAGCCTAAGAGCTAGCAGGTAGAGATGGAGAGGATTGACAGGGCACGCTCAGGGCCTTCATTTGCAAAGGAGCGTGAGGCTCACCTGAGGGAGCAACTCCTTTGTCCCAGAGGCGGGAAAACTAAGAAATGTGGGTGGACTCAGCTGGGAACTAGGAAAGAATTGCTACCTGTTTCGCATAGATTTTAACCAATGACTTAGGTACTAAGTTTCAATGCCTGCATTGCATAGGTTTCAACCAATGATGTGGATGCATTTCTCAATGCCTCTTTGCATGAATGTTAATTATGCTCACACCCCAAATCTATATAACCCCTGGCCTATCCTCCATTAGACAGTGTCCTGCTTCCAGGTGCCCCTCCACCTTGCGGAGTCTCTGCTCTCCTTCCTTAAATAAATCCTACTCCTTTTACCCCCCCTTCCGTGGTTGTCCGTGGATTTTATTCTTCAAATTCATGAGACAAGAACCCAGAAGATTGGCACCGAATTCCCGGGGTAAATTTCCACCCCACCAAGAGCTGCAACACCCACAGCTGCTAACACTATTTTGGTGTCAGAAACCCGCAGCCAGCCCAGATTCCCAGTTTTGAGTGGGAATAGCTGCAAACGCTAGAAGCGGGCTATTTTGGTTGCTGGAATCTGTAGTGGCCCAGATTCCATTTGCCAGTGGGAGTAGAGAATCCAGCCTCATCTCAAAAACCCCGCATCAAACTGTTGACCCTGGCTTTGAAGAGATAGAAGGAAAGATTAAAATTATAAGAATTTTTTCAGTATTGTTTGAACTATTGAGCTAAATCAATTTTATAATTGGAAAAATATTAGTTTTTAAAAGTAATGAGCTACTCCAAGTGGTCATGTTCTTTTCATGACTGACCCTTTCAACAAAGTGAAAAAAACCCTATATGAATATTACTTCTTTCCTCAATATCTGTAAAACCAAGAAATAGTCCAGAAATAAAGCTAAGACATTTGGTTAAAAATTTAAAAAAAAATTAGGGAGAAAATCGTTTTTTCTGCAGTTGAACATTCCCTAGTTGAAAATTATTTCAGAGATTCCCCTTAAATAAATAAATGTATATATATATATATATATATATATATATATATATATATATTAAAGACAGATGGAGAGGGGGAGAGAGAGAGAGAGAGAGGTAATCAATTTTATTTATTTTTTCATCTGGCCTTTGTTTCTCTAACACTTAGTTGTGTATGTGGTGCTGGGGTTTGAACCGTGGTCCTCACACAGGCCAGGCAAGTCCTCCAACCATTGAACCACCACTCCAGCACCCATCTTAAATATTTTTATCCCCTAATCCAGGCCCCTAATTGTCACTTAGTCTTCATTCATCAAAATGCTTCTGATATTATCTGTAGAACTTTAGTTATTCAGGTCTTGAAGATGCCTATTCCAACTTAAAGGCAATTAGTGGATCTAAGGGTTTTTTTTTTTCACTCTCAAGGTATTTTATAAACAGCATAAAGAAAATTCAAATTATAGTATATAATTTAACAAATCCATCACTGGATTTTGTCACCTTATAAATAAAATTATACTTTTAATGTTGGAAACAATTTCCACTAAATTATGGCACTTTTGGACTTACTTAACATAAACAAACTTTTATCAAAAACAAAGAAGAATTTGGGCTGGCCTTATGGCTCAGTGGCAAAGCACTTGCCTAGCATGTGTGAGGCAGTGGATTCGATCTTA
Source organism: Aplodontia rufa (assembly GCA_004027875.1). Taxonomy (NCBI): domain Eukaryota; kingdom Metazoa; phylum Chordata; class Mammalia; order Rodentia; family Aplodontiidae; genus Aplodontia; species Aplodontia rufa. The sequence continues at coordinate 876 of PVKS010024721.1, read as the reverse complement.
AGCACCACATAAAAATAAAAGTATATGTCCATTTACAACTTTAAAAATTAAAAAAACAACAGAGTTTGTCAAAAAAGTCCAAAATACTTTTGAGAGAGTACTGTTCATTGATTCCTCTCTGGTAATGTATCTGAAGCAAAGAGATCCATTTATAATCTCAAAGAACTATGCCTTTGGGAAATGACCATCTGGTATCCGTCTTCACAGTTAGTGATAGTTCTTAGAAAGGAAATAAAGTTATTGACAGGATTACAAATAATCGGTACTCACACTGCAGTTCTCTGGTGCCACACCTATGACAGATGTCACATCACGCCGACACTGCATCCTTCCCCTCTGCCTGGACTCTTGGACTGCTGCTTAGAACAGGCTGTCGCTATCAGTTATGTCAAAAGGAAAACCCTATTTGTCATCTCTGGGCCATAAGAATTAAATTAATAGACTCACTTTCCCTTCCAAAAAAAAAAAGAGATATATTTATTCAGCAGTCCCTAATCTTTAAAACAAGGTTCTCTCATGCCAGTAGCCTGTTTTACTAAAGCAAATACTAAGTTCAATTTTTAAAATTACTTGAAAAGAATGAAACAGCCTAGATTATGATTTGTGGCTTAATCGAAGTAGCATAATAAATGAATACTTGAACAAAAGAGTGTTTTGTTACTTATTTACTATTCAGTAGATTGAATTTTTTAATGAAAGGGATTTTTTTTCTGAGACAATATGCAAATATTTTACTATGTGAACTCAACATGTTCTGACAAATGCATGCTTAGTAGAGAAAGCAAAATAGTTTGATTTTTAAGGAAAAAGTGGTTGAAGAGTTACATGTTGGGGGCTGAGGCTATGGCTCAGTGGTAGAGCGCTTGCCTGGCATGC
>PVKS010024720.1:0-30720 GCA_004027875.1 Aplodontia rufa | reverse complement strand
ATATATATATATATATATATAATAAAAAATAAAAATAAAGAAAGGTACTGACACATTCAATAAAATAATAAAATAAGGTTTCTTTCACTCTTTATGGACTATGGATGCATTCATTTCAGGAAATGAAAGTATATTTCAAACTACATAAGATTGTTTAATATGGTGATTGTCTTACATATAAGACTGGAAAAAGAATGATTTGTAGTCATTTAATCCTTCCTGTATTTTTATAGTAAAATCTGTATCAGGTTTACTGCAGAATCTGTATTTTTCAAAAGCTATGTGACTGGCAATTTTCTGTGTTGCATTTCATTCTTAATTGCTTTGTTCAAGATGAGCCAGCTGTAGAGAGGGACAGAAAATGGCCACCGTCAGGATGGCTACATGTAGAATCTCTCTGTGAAGTAGGACACCAATGGTGGGAGAAGTGACTTTCTGTGAGGTGGGTGAACAGCAAAATTTCTACCTAAACTCATTAGTATTCAAGCAAGGAAATTTAGAGACTCAAAGGGTTGGATAAATTAAGCATACAAGAAAATCCAAAAGGTCAAGCAGCTCTGGCTGCTGGACCACAACCCAGCAGGTAGGCTGCTGGATCAGCAGAGGGGAGAGAACAGCGCACACAAATAGAGGAAGGACAAATTGGCAGGAGATGTCTTATTTCAGAAGGATATGTGCTGCACTCACGAAAGAACCCAGGGACTACATTAGTGCACTCAACAGAGACCCCTACAATCTGGCAGCGGAGAGCCAGGGCAATCACCATTCTGACTCTGTGGGAGGTCCAAACAGTTGCTCCAAGAAGCAGGACCTCAGATCATTAGCTCTAGTGCCTGCCATCAGGCAGCTGACCATTCCAGGACCCCAGTGTTCTGACTGTCTGCCCTGGGGGCTATGTGGGCTCGTGGACCCTCCCTACTCGTGTTGCAACTCTCAAATAGAGGCTCCCTCTGTACCCTGGACATACACCCAACTCTAGGAGGAGTTCAAATTCAGGACAGGCTGGGTGGGGTCAGCTTGCAGGACCTGAAACTCTGGAATGCAGATACTGCCTGGGTACTTTCAAGCTGGGCAGAGATTACCTTCAGCCTCAGCGACCTATGAACAGAAGGAGTATTCTGGGACTGGACCTTGCTTCTGCTTTCAGGACCTGAGACCTGAAAACAGAGGAAGTCCCATAGGCCCTGGGTGCTCCAAGTGGGACTTAGCTTTCCTGCCCCTTGGGTTTGCATTTGAGACCTCCCCAGGCATGGGACTGGCTGGGCTGATGTCTCATTCTCACCAAGCCACCACCCGCTTGCCGGAGCTGAGACTGCCTCAGTCAACATCTCTTGTGGACAAGCGGGGGCCTCAGGTCACTCAATATTGGGGTGACAGCTATCCTAGGAGAGCTCAGTTCAGGCCAGCCACTCCTCTAAGATCAGCAAGAGACCCTTGCAGCTGCTCCAGGATCCACAACACTGCCAGGAGCTCCTGGGGCCACAGCTGAAGTAGGGCAAGAGTTTGGGCAAGCAGACACTAAAGTGCTCAGGTGTTCAACCCAGGTAGCCCAAAAGGCTATGTTCACAGGAAGCAGGGATTATGAAAGTCCTCACTCCCTTCACAGGAGAAGAATATTGGAAGACTCCTGGGAATCTGACTTCCATATGAGAACACCAAAACACAGTCCCCCCAGCAATCTCAGTGCCTCCACCCAGATGTCTGATATGAACATACACACCCCCACTATATATTTTGACCTCAGTGGTTAATAATTCATAGCCTTCCCAACTCTCTTTTTTTTTCTTGGAGTTGGTGTTCCTGTGTTTGTATCTTGATTTTTTGTTTTGTTTTGTTTTGTCTGTGCTGTGTTTATATTGCTGTGGTTTGATCTATGGCTGTCAGTGATCTTACAAAATAGTGCATAGTCTCTTTGTCCTGAAGAGACCCTCAGTCTCTACTACCTCCTCCTTCCCTTTCCTGTCAACACCTAAACTGTATTCTGCTCTCTCTCAACCTCCCTCAAAGTCATTACCCCAAACTCTTCCCCTTTCTTTCTTTTCTTTATTTTAGCAGAACAGCCTACATCATCTCATCTCCACTCTCTTGCTGCTCTCTCCAAATTCACAAGTGAGAACTACTTTCCTATCACACTCCCTTTGCTCTCTAGAATTTTTTTCTTTACCTACAGAGGTTTTGGAAAACTGACGTGAATGCTGAACTTGAAAACAAGTGTTTGCTTTCAAACCAAGCATAGTCTGAGGACTCTCATGGAAGAAAACTACGAATCCATATGCTCTTATAAGTGCTAATCAACACTGGAACAGCTACAGTTGGCACAAAGTAACCAAATCAACCCTGTCTGTTGCATGCACTGGCTGCACAAATATCAACCTCTACCCCCTATCTCCTGAGGTACTTCAAATCGTAAAGGTCCATAATAATTCACAGGTTGGGGAGCCAGGCAATGAACTATACTATCGAAATTGTATCCCAGCACAATCAAGCAAAGAGACAAAAACTCCATACTCATCAACAAAGCTCCCAAGGGAATTATTCAGTGATGGATCACAAGCCCTAATCCCTGAAACTGAAAATGAGGAAAAATGGAAACAATCCTCTACCTTAATTAAACTCACAGCTCCCCACCCAAGGGGTCCATGGTCAGGGTTCTAGATGAAAACCTAGAGAAAAAGTATCAACAATCTGATTAGTAAATCAAAGAATTAAAAGAAGACATAAGGAAGGAAATGAGAGCTGAGAGACCACTTTGATAAAGAAATATACCTTCTGAAAAGAGACATACCAGAACTCTTAGAATTGAAAAAAACAGTGAACCAAATTAAAAGCTAACTGGAAGATACTAATATCAGAGTAAACTCAGTAGAAAATAGAAGCTCAGTTCTCGAAGAACAAACATCAGACAATGAAGACAGGCTGAGCAACGTTGAGTGCAAGGAGGACAGACAATAAAAGAAACTTTCTGAGCATGATCAGAACTTATAAGAAGTATGGGACAAAATGAGAGGAAATAACATGAGAGTAACTGGGATTAGAGAAAAATATAAGAGCAACAAATGAGTTGCATTAAGAATCTTCTCAGCGAGATCACCAAAGAAAATTTCCCCATATCAAAATTAATCAGAAATTCAAATTCAAGACACCTACAGGACACCAAACAGATCTACCCAAATGAGAGACTCACCAAGAAACATCATATAAAAATGAATAACAGAGAAATAAAGGAAAGAATTTTAAAAGCAGTAAGGGAAAAACACCAAATCACATCCAGAGGCAGACCAATAAGGATTACCATGGATTTTTCTCCTCAGATAATAAAGGCCAGAAGACCACGGAACAATATTTTTCAAATATTGAAAGCAAACAATTTTTTGCCAAAGATCCTATACCCTGCAAAACTCAGCTTTAAATGTGATAGGAAAATAAAATACTTTTTTTTTTTAAGAAAGGGGACAGTGAGAGAGAAAGAGAGAAGCAACTTTTATTTAGTTTTTCATGTGACTTTCATTCCTCAAACATTTTGTTGTGTACATGGTGCTGGGGTTTGAACTCGTGTACTTGTGCATGCCAGGCAAGCGCTGTAACCGCCAAGCCACCACTCCAGCCCCATAAAATACTTTCATGATAAGTTCAAATTAGCAAAATACATGAACACAAAGCCAGCTCTACAGAGAATAATCAATGGACTCAATGCCCCAATCAAAAGACACAGATTAGCTGACTGGATCAAAAAACAAAATCCAACAATATGCTGCTTACAGGAGAACACCTCACAGCCAAAAACAGACAGACTGAAGGTGAAAGGTTGGCAAAAAGTCTACCAGGATTGTGGCCCAAGAAAGCAAGACAGTGTTGTAATCATTATATCCAACAAAGGTAATTTTGACTAAAAATTAATCAGAAAGGATAAAGAAGGTCACTACATCATAGTAAAATACATCAAGAAGACATAACGATAGTTAACATTTATGCCCCCAATTATAACCCTCCCAAATATATGGAAAAAGTACTCAAAAACATTAAACTCTTATCCATTTTAACACAATAATACTGTGGAACTTTAGTACACCACTATCAACAATAGACAGATCATCAAAGCAAAAAATCAACAAAAATATCTCTAACCTAAACAACTCTATTAATCAATTGGACTCAACAGAATTTACAGAATAGTCCATAGTAAATTGGCTGTATATACCTTCTTCTCAGCAGCTCATGGATCCTTCTCCAAAACAGATCAATCCTAGTCCACAAAGCTAATCTTAGCAAATATAAAAAAGTTGATATAATCCCATGTATCCTGTCAGACCACACTGGTATGATTTTAGCAATTAACAGCAAGAATAACATGGAAAATGCACAAATACTTGGAGACTGAATAATATCCTCTTAAATGAAGAATGGATCAAAGATGAAATGAGAGCAGAAATCAGGAAATTCTTGGAAAGGAATGAGAATGATGAAACAACATATTGAAATTGATGGGACAGTATGAAAGCATTCTTAAAAGGTAAATTTATAGCACTGAGTGCCTTCATCGAAAATCAGGAAAGAGCCCAAATAAATAGTTTCATGCACCAACTCAAATCCCTACAAAAAGAGGAACAATCCAATCCCAAATCCATCAGAAGACAGGAAATAACTAAGATCAGAGCTGAAATCAATGAAATTGAGAACAAAAAAATAATACAAAGTATCAACAAAACAAAGAGTTTGGTCTTTGAAAAAAAAACTAAGATTGACAGACCCCTAGCCAAGTTCACCAAAAGGAAGAATTAACAAACAATTTTGTTGAAGCAAATCAACAAAATCAAAGTCAAAAATGGATATCACCACTGACTCAACTGAAATCCAGGAGATTATCAGAACTTATTTTGAAAAGATATACTCTTCTGAGTTTGATAACCTAGAAGAAATGGACAAATACCTAGCCACAAACGACAGTCCCAAATTAACACAGGAAGTTATTGAAAATCTAAACCAACCAATCTCAGGTAGAGAAATTGAAACAGCAATCAAAGGCCTTCCATAAAAGAAAAGCCCAGGACTGATGGATTCTCAGTAGAGTTTTACCAGACTTTTACAGAAGAATTAACACCATTCCTTTGTAAGCTATTCCATAAAATTGAAAGGGTCAGAACCCTCCCTAATACTTTTTATGAAGCAAATATAACCCTAATACCAAAACCCAACAAAGACACATCAAGATAAGAAAACTACACACCAATTTCCCTGATGAACATAAATGCAAAAATCCTTAATAAAATCCTAGCAAACCACATCCAAAAACACATCAAAAAGATAATAAATCACAGTCAGGATGGCTTCATTCTGGGAATGCAAGGCTGGTTCAACATGTGCAAATCAAAAAATGTAATTCATCTCTTAAACAGAATTAAAGACAGAAATCATATGATCACCTCAATTGATGCAGAAAAGGTCTTCAATGAATTTCAGCACCCATTTATGCTCAAAACTCTGGAGAAGATAGGGATCAAAGTAAGATACTTAATTTTTGTAAGAGCAATTTATGACAAACCATAGCCCACATTATATGTAAAGAGAAAGACTGAAAGCATTCCCACTGAATTCAGGAACAAAACAGGGATTTCCACTCTCACCACTCTTATTCAATATAGTCCTTGAACCTAGCCAAAGCTATCAGACGAGAAGGAAATCAAAGGAATTTGAATAGGAAAAGATGAAGTCAAGCCATCTCTATTTGCTGATGACATGATCCTATACCTAGCAGACCCAAAAAGCTCAATCAGAAGACTTCTAGAGCTTATAAATGAATTCAGCAAAGTAGCTGGCTATAAGACCAATACTCATAAAGCAACAGCTTTCCTATACTCCAGCAACAATTCTGTTGAAGAAGGAATCAAGAAATCCATCCCATTCAAAATAACCCCAAAAAGAGTAAAATACTTGGGCATCAATCTAACAAAGGATATAAAGGATCTCTACAATGAAAACTATCAAACATTAAAAAAAGAAATTGTAGAAGATTTGAGTAGATGGAAAAACATTCCATGTTCTTCATTAGGCAGAATCAATATAAATAAAATGGCCATTCTGCCAAAAGCCCTGTATAGATTCAATCCAATACCCATCAAGTTAACAATGACACTCTTCACAGATATAGAAAAAGCAATTCTCAAATTCATTTGGAATAACAGAAGACCTAAAAAAGCCAAAACATTACTCAGCAAGAAAGAGGAAGCAGGAGGTACCACAATGACCTAGCCTGAAATTATCCTGTAGGATTATAGTAACAAAAAAAGCATGGTATTGGTATCAAAACAGAAATGAACACCAATGGAACAGACTAGAAGATACTGAAACAAACCCACAAATTTTTAACCATCTTGACAATAGGGCAAAACTATAGTGTGAGGAAAAACAGCTTGTTCAACAAATGGTGCTGGATGAACTGCATGGCCATATGCAGACAACTGAAATTAGAACCTATCTCTTACCCTGCCCAAGAATCAAATCTAAATGGCTCAAATAACTAGAAATTAAACCAGCAACTACACAGTTGCTAGAAGAAAAAACAGGATCAACACCACGACATCAGTGTAGGTACTACCTTCCTTAACAAGACTCCCATAGTGCGTGAATTAAAATCAAGAATAAATGAGTGGGATGCCATTAAACTGAAAAGCTTCTGCACAGCTAAAGAATGTCAAAAGAGAACCTACAGAATGGGAGAAAATCTTTGCTTGCTACACCTCCAACAGAGGACTAATATCCAGAATATAAAAAGAACTCAAGAAACTGAATACCAAAAGCACAAATAATCCAATCAATAGATGGGCTAGGGAACTAAATAGAAGCCTCTCAATACAGAAAGTCCAAAAAGCCCATAAATATATGAGAAAATGTTCTATATCACTAGCAATTGGAGTAATGCAAATCAAAACTTTACTGAGATTCCACCTCACTCCAGTCAGAGTGGCAAAAATGAAGAATGAGAACAATAACATACTGGAGGGATTGTGGGAAGAAAGGAACAGTATCACACTGTTGGTGGGACTGCAAGCTTGTACAGCCACTCTGGAAAGCAGTGTGGAGACTCCTCAAAACCTAGGATTACCACCTTATGATCCAGTTATCCCATTCCTGGGTATTTTCCCAAAAGAGCTACAGAGACACTTCTACATCAATGTTTATAGCAGCTCAATTTATAAAAGCTAAACTATGGAACCAACCCAGATGGCACTCGCTGTACGAGTGGATTCAAAACTGTGATACTCTCTCTCTCTCTCTCTCTCTCTCTCACACACACACACACACACAATGGAGTTCTACTTTGCTATTAGAGAGAACGATATCATGGTATTTGCAGCCAAATGGATAGAGATAGAAAAAATCATGCTGAGTGAAATATCTCAAACTCAGAGACTCAAGGTCTCAATGTTTTCTCTCATATGTGGAAGCCAGAGTAAAATCTAAGACAGATTGAAAGTTAGCTATGCTCAAAAAAAAATCAACATAGGTTAATTTTCACATAAGCAGGGGGAACCATAACTATAAAGCTGCAGGGGAGAAGGGAGGGTGGCAGGGAGGACAGGAAGGGATTAGGAGGGTTATCAATCCAGCTGGGAACACTTGACTCCCATGAGAAGCCCAACTATACATAGGCAACAGAGAGGATCAGAAAATTCAAAAATTAGTACATATGTGTATGCTTAGTTGTATCTATAACATGGAGGTAAAGCAGGGGAGACAGAGGAGCAGGGAGTGGTCAAAGGGGTGAGATCCTGGACTAGGACTGGCCTTAACTTACTTTGTCAATATCCATCTATGCATGAATATGTAACAACGAGTTCCTCCAATATGTAAGACTATGTTGAACAAATAAAATAAAAAAGAGCCATCTGCACATCAACAAGATCTCTCTATACCCTTAACAATAAATTATACTTCAACATTTATTCAACTATTCTATATCCCTAAACTAACACTCAATAAACTGCACACACACACACACAAATATTTTTTTGGTGTATTCTTCCAAGAGTCTTTCTAGAAAAGTAGGTTGAAAATTAATTTGGGTTTTGTGCTGCTTTATAGTTTTATAGATTGTCAGAATATACATAAGGCATTGGAATATACATAAGGGTGTTTTGATACTTTTAAAAGTAACACTGAATTCAAATTATTATTGCTTAAAATAGGATTTTAAAAGTACTTGCTTTTCATTCATATTATTTCATATTCATATTCATTCATATTACTAAAAAAATACACTTGATGCCAGAAGTGCATGAATGCAATGCATTTAAGTCTCTCCCTCCCCTCATCTCTGGAGTTAAAATATTAAAATAAAGGTGTAATTTACTGATCATTAGACTTGTTATGAAGACAATCATGTAAACAATACATTAAAACAGAAATGAAACTGATTTGACTTGATTTTTAAAAATATTAATTTAACGCTTTTAATTAACTTTGTAACTTCAAAATTGACAATTAAAATGTTACTGATTCACACCCACTTATAAAGGCAATGGACCAGATCCTGTCAGGAAGCTATAATCTTGGGGGAATCAATATACACCAGTGGCTTTTAAACCATGGCAATGGCACAGAGCCCCTCAAGAACCACACTCTTCCTCCACTTCCCCTTCAACTAGACATAGCAGTTCCCACACTAAATGCAGCATCCCTCAGGAGCAGTTATAAATAAACACCCATTCTTTTTCTGGATACAGGTAAAGAATCCCCTGCTGAGACTGTGTTGTTGGGGGCCAGTGATAAGCAAGATGACAAAGAATTGTCCTATTTAAATGTCAATTATATCTTCATTGAGAAACATTAATTTACAGAATATTTCTTTTTTTCTCTGTTGAGATGGGGTGAAGGGGAAAGTGACATTTCTTATACAGAAAATTTAGATGGAAAAAGAGTGGGCCATTCATATAACAGGTTCTAGTCCAAATAATCAAAAGTGATTTTAAAAATATGATTTCCCCACATACACTGCACTAACCTACTCAACAATTCTGACATTTCTTTGGCCATTTGTTCCCTATAAGAAAAATGATAATAGAACATAGTTATATACAGAAACTACAACAAATTGCTTAAGAGATCTAAAAATATAATTGGAAATTATGTCTTCAATATGATTATCAATTTATTACCCATTTACAATTATTTTACTTGATAAAAATCTAAGATATACTTTTTGACAAATCTAACTAAAAATGTTTGCTTAAATCTAGTTAAAGTTATTTTTTGGTAGAAAGTGAGAGAGAAAATTTCACGAAGGCCATGCTTCTGTGGTATTTCTTATGTATAGAATATAAATAGCATGTCCTAAATGCATACAGGAAAATTGGCAGGTTATGTATTCTTATAAAGATTTTTGTACCAGAGTTGCTTAGTAAATATTAGAGAAAACATCACAGTGCTTTATAGTGTCAGAGTTTAAATAAGAACCTGATGCAGTCAAAGTTGTAAAACTCCAAATCAAAGTATATTTGAAAAAAGAAAGAAGAAAATCAATAAACACTTGTTAAACAAAAGATTTGAAGCATTCTTTGAAACGTTCTGACCTTCCAAGTATAAATATTTCTCAAAGTAAAAACTTATTTTTCTTTCATTACCCAGGAATCTGTAACTTTTATTGATATTTGCTTGATTCTGTGCAATGGAACAGAAGTTTAAATGTGCTCATCAACACTTAATCATAATTTTATTTTTTTGCCCTTTGTTTTTTCCTTCATAATTAATTATTTCCCATTTATTCTATTAATCAGACTTTGATAAGCTCAAACCCTCACAAATTAATAAAAACCATTTAAAAAGAACATAGGTATAATTTGCTACAGGGAAGTTTTCCAGATGCCTGCAAAGAGTTGGTATTAAAAGAGCAGAAGTATCCTGTATTTCTCTTTCCTAGTAATGAATGAATTGGCTACATTTAGGGACTTCTGGAGGTCTACCTGAGCAAGCAGAGGCAGAGAAAAAGTAATCTTTCAAAACTGATGAGGAAGGACAACAAACACAATACAAAACACACAAACATATTCTAACAAAAATTATTTTTTGAGCAATACATTTTTTTTTCAGGGCTGAGGACCGAACTCCGGGCCTTGAGCATGCTAGGCAAGCGCTCTGCCACTGAGCTAAATCCCCAAACCCAAGCAATACATTTATTAAAGCAATTTCTCAGACTTTTCTAACTTATAAACTCAATATGATTTTGGTAAGTATTATTAGTTTTATTATCACCCCACCTCAAGGTTTCTCTTTTTCTACCATTTCTTTGTTGTAAAGCTTTCTCGTTTGTTTTCCAACAACAGGTTTCAAGGGAGTCAAATGGCTTTTCAAAACTCTTTACCACTTGATCTGCTGATCATATAGAAATTTCTCTGTACACTTCTCCACTTCAAAGTAGGCAATCTCTACTGATTCATTATTCCATCTGGCCACTCATTCAAATAAACCTGACGTACACCAAACACACTACACCAACTCACTAGACAGAAATGGTCCTTGTACCTAAGTATTTTTTTCTTCCAATTTTACTAAACTATATGCAAAACTATAGGCAAATTTCACCTTAGACACTGGTTGTAAGGATTATTTAACTCATGCTGAAAGGTTAACTATAAAGCAATTGTCCTAATAGAGGATAGGCAAAAAGTGCCTCTCAGAGATAAGTTTTGAAATTTTTGGTGGCATTGAGGTAACAATGATCTTGTGGATATGCATTTCTGGAATGTGTTGAGACATGCAATCAGGAATTTTAAATGTCCCGCACAGGAAGTACTGTCCCATGACCCATGCAATTTTAACATGTCTGCTGGATATATAAAGGTGAAATACACATATACAAATAAATATTTCACATGTGAACAAAGTTTTACATGTAAACAACATATTTTTGCATAGTTTTAAAACAAATTTCTTCTAGAGATGCAAATATTCTATAATTGAAAAGAGATTGTGTATAGTTCTGTTCAGAACTTTAAAAAGGACTTGCTCACAATTTCATAACATTTGAGTTTCTGGTACAACATTACTATATCAATCTGCATTTGTAGTTGTAGCATTCATGATGATTCTACACACAAGTAAAAATATATGATTGCTTGATTATATCTTCTGTTGCAATTATACACAAGCACTTTCACATTAAAATAATGTAACGTTTTATTGTAAATCATTATTTTTATGTGTTTTTTGGAGAGAATTATTTATATAGGTTACATAATCTATAAAACATTTGTTATTGGTACTGAAGTCTGACAGAGTTGGGAACCATCACAAAAAAGGTTATATTTGGAGTACTGAAAGCTGTTAAAATTCATATTTTATTTATATTCCAGGTGTTACTAGTATTCACTTTCTGTAGGAAGATTCACATTACAAAAAGATACATGACATATATAACTTCAGATTGTGACCTGTTTCAGATATTAGTAGAATTAGCTATCATATATTTTGAAAACTAAATATTGTACTTATTTATTCTTCCACACATACTGTTATAAAGATGTAACGTAAGGAAGAGTTAAAAATATATCAAACAAATTTGAGGCCAGACTGGACAACTTAGCAAGACCCTGTCTCAAAACAAAAAATTAAAAAGAATGGCTGGGGATATACCTTAGTGGTAGAACACCACTGACTTCAATCCCCAAAAATGAATTTCAAAAATCAAGAGGATATAACTAAGATATATCATTAATATTCTCTAGCGTATGATAAGACTTTCAATTTGTAATCTCAGGTTTTTATTAATTATAGATGCTATTTTTGTAAGTTTGTGATTTTGTTCTCTGTGCTTTCTTTCTGTGGAACTATTGTTATTCTTATATTAAATCCACATGTTCTCACCAAAATTTCACATTTGTCTTAAACTGTCTTTTTAATCTTCCATTTAGAAACACTCCTAAATTCTCCCCGTGTGATAGTTTATTTTGTGAAATGTCAATGCTGCCTAAACTGCCAATTTAAATTGATTGGCTGCCTCTTCATAATTTCCATCTGCTGTTTCCTGACCAAACTCATTTTTATGTATATTCATTTCTTTTTTTACATGGTCTCTCATTCTTTTTTCTTTTTTTAAAGAGAGAGGGACAGTGAGAGAGAGAGAAAGACAGAATCAATTTTATTTAGTTTTTGATGTAGCTTTTTGTTGCCTGGAGAATTTGCTGTGTACATGGTGCTGGGGTTTGAACTCGCGTACTTGCACATGCCAGGCAAGTGTCACAATCGCTGAGCCACTGCTCCAGTCCCTGGTCTCTCATTCTAAATATCTTAAGAACAATTAAAAAGCTATATCAAACAAACCAGTATTAAAATTTAAGCAAAGACAACACGAAAAAAGGAAACCAAATAAAAAAACCACTGAGATTGAGTATGAAACATTTTCCTTGGGAAAAAACGAATAATGTTATCGCATTCTCTTTTAATAAAGGAAATAATTTACTACCAGGAGGAAATTATTTCTCCTCCAAAAGTATCCATAACCTATTAGGGAGGGGGGAAGGTAAAAGGAAAATGACATACGGTGTCATTTTGGGTCTTGTTCCATCATTTCTGCAAAAAGAATATATTTTAGTTAATATTATAACCAACTCTGAATTGTAAAACTCTAAATTGGATAAATTTGTGTTTCAATTACTTTACTCATTGGTTTAAAAAGATTCAATCATAATCTACAAGAGATCACCCAGAATTTTCAAGTCTAAAATTTTCATTAATTATAAAATAATAAATTAAATCATTCAATGAAAATTAAAGAGCAAATGCAACTCGATTGGAAAATTTATACATTGTGAGATTCATTCTTAACAGAATGTGGATATTACTTCACAATTTCAGATAATTTGAAATTGTCTCTTTGCATCACAGTTCATACATGTAATTTATTTAGATTATATTGTAAAACACATTGCATATGTGGAAAACAATTCTTACTTAGAAGTTACTTGACAGGAATCAAATCTGGAAAAGCAACTTAATATTATTTACTGAAGCAAAATCCATCAATATATAATTTTTGTAACACATCACAGAGCCCAAGAACATTTTGATGCTGTTTCTTAACAGATTAACTTGGAGAGTTGTCACTCATAAATCTGTTATATAAAGAATTCAATGCTAACAAAGGTAAAATAAATATTCAAAAATATCAAGTTATAGTCCTTAAAATAAGATAAAACTATCAAACATGGAATATCTATATAGAATATCATCCATAATGAAGTGCTAATGTTTGTAGGAAGGAGTATAAAATAACCACAAGAGGGGAAGGAGCTCAGAGAACACAAGGGTCAGAAAAAGAGGGCTGGCAGAAGGGACTTGAAAGGGATGCAGGAGGGGACACCATCTCTAGGGCTATTCCAAGGAGAACCAATTCACTCTTCTTCCTTTCAAGTTATAACGGCCTGAGTACCTTCCCGTAGTGCCATTAACTAGATAATTATGCTTAACTTACACTGCACATAATTTGTCATTTATATGATTTTAACATGAAAATCCTAATGTCTGCACTTTCTCAGAGTAGACTTACCCTGCAAGAAGTACACCTTCCTAAAAAGAGGAAAGAAATCATCATGCAGGCCAGTGACTTGCATGTTGCATATGGGATGGCAGTAGATACAGCTTAATATTTCAAATGCATAAACATAAAGCTTGGCAAAGAATATCAACAATTCTATCAATGAGTCACTAAGAAACTTCACTCACAGTAAACCCAGCCCTGTCAACTGGCACTACTGCAAAGACATCAGGGACAGCAGCTGTCAGAGCCTGGCTTGCTTAAAGTCTGGTCCAAGGGCTAGTCAGTTCTACAGCCACAGTCATAGGTAGAAGGAACAAAAGAGCAGCCAAATCTGCATCTACAAAAGCAATAGCCTGGCCGAAATATTTTAATTATAGTGAGAACCTAAGTATTAAACTCAAACCCAAAAGCTTAATAATTATTATAACACCTTCTGTTTATAATAGGCCTATACAGTTCATTTACAACATAACATACTTTCATATATAATTCAGACTGCAGAGCTTCTCAGAAAAATCACTTACTAGAAAATGTGTGAAGGCAACATAACCCTTTTCTTCCCCTATCTTTGTTTTCAGCTAATTTGAACTGCAATTTCCTTACAATTTGCCTTGCAATTTGAACCCAGGCTTTTTCATTTCACAAATAGCTCCATCTAGTGGTTGTAATTTAACTCTACTTTTGTTACATATATTTGTCCCAATATTCACAGCATATATAGGAGTCTTACCAGCTAATTTTGCTTGGTTTTTACAAATGAATTATCAAAATAACAAAATGTTTTTTTCAGGGCTGAGGATCGAACTCAGGGCCTTGTGCGTGCTAGGCAAGTGCTCTGCCACTGAGCTAAATCCCCAACCCCAACTAAATGTTTTTATAGTTAAATTTTAAATGAAAAACAAAACCTCCCTGAAACTCCTTGCAAAATATTGAGAATTTCCAAATTCCTCCATTCTCCTTTATGATATTTAAAAATAACTCAGAAATCTAAAAATAACTCAGAAATCAGAGCTAAGATATTTCATTATGATTAACCTCCCTTCTTAGAAAGGAAATCCATTTGTTTTGAGACATTGGAGGGTAAATTTTTCCTCAAGTGTTCAAAAGTATAATATAGTAAAATAAGAAAATAAAGAATCCTAAACTCAAATATATTAAACTGTATTATAATAAATAATTTCTATCAGTGTTTAATGACAAAGACTTAGAAATTAGATGTCTACCTAATATATAATACTCAGACAATTTCAGAGTAAAAGTTGAGATGTTTTCTTAACAGTATTTACTAACTGAAATTGTAGTTTTATTTTTCAACAGTTCAGCAATTTAATGGCAAATCAACTGCTTCACTCATTTGGTGATAAAAGTAGATATAATTTAAGAATGATTTTATTTCAAACATATCAGGACCTAAAGGGATATGATTTTTTTCTATTCCCTTTCACATGTAAATGAGAAGCAGACAGGTAAAGAAAGCAAAGGAGGAGGTACAACCCCCCACCCAAGGGCGCCAGTACCTCCGGAGTGCTAGGTCACCCTGGGCCTCATCACTGATGAGCTCAGATTCACTCTGGGCAATCCGAAGGGCCAGCTCCCGGTCCCTGCGCTCCTGTTCCAGAACTGCTTGCTGCTGGGACTCCTCTTCCCGTTGTCGGGCCAGCTGCTCCTCTACCTCAGCCTGCTCAGCAGAGAAAGCCATTTCACCAAGAGTTATTATTCATGTGTTACTTGATCACTTCCTTTATTATTTAAAATAAAGGGAAAACTTAATGGTCCACTATATACAGTAAAGGATTAAGTTATCTAAATTTTTTATTGTAGATACTATAATATTTACTATTTACATTGATATTTATTAGGATATATATATGTACATATGTGTATATATATATATATGTGTGTATATATATATATATATATAATTTAACCACAAATCTCTTAAATCTTAATTTTCTTCTGTATTATCATTAATGTTTCACCTTCCCAAAGACAACAGAAGGTATAAGAACAATAGCTTCAGCATTCCAGGACTACAGTATGAATATCCCAAAATCATCACATGAATATCCTAGATAGTGAATTATTAACACCAACACCTAAGACAACAGATATCAACACTTAAAGTGTTGGTTATGCTTAAGGATATAGTATAAAAGCCCAAACAGAAATTCAATAACATGATCGATTATTTTCTGACATGGGACTTTTTCAAAATGGTCAGATAGAATATACCAATTCTAACCTACTAATACCAGTATCTACAAAGTTTTTAACGTATAAAAATTATGATTTAAATGAATGTTTACTGACTTTTCCTTGATTTAATAGCAGTATCGTGTTTATTAAGCTAGGTACTGTTCTAAATGCTTTAACATATATAACCTGCTCAGTGCTCACAACTATTACTCATCCCCAATCTACAGAGAGAAATTGTGGCCCACGGTTACTTATTGTGAGGTACATGATGCCACAACTTCTGTCAGTGTCAGAGTTTAGGTTTGAACTCACTTCCCTAGCTTCAAAACCACACCCCACAATCTCTTCAGAAACTACCTTTGGCCTATGGGATAAACCAGTGATAGCTTACTACCAAATTAAGACCTTGTTTTCACTTCTTTGTAACTTTGCAGGTTCTATTTTGATAAAAATCCAGTCCAGTAAGTACATCACCTGAACACGTTTTTCATCATCTTCCCTTTTCTTTCTCTCTTCTTCTTCTTGTTTTCTCTTTGCTTCCATTTCAAGTTTCCTAAAAAGAAATATAAAACTCTTCAAATGTTTAACAGAAAATAAGGAATTCTTCAGAAGATAAATTAACTATTAATAAACAAAGATAATACAATGGGAGCTCAATCTGCTGGCCACATACATTCAATTGATTTTTAATAAAATAATTTCAAACTATTACACCAGAAATTTAGATAAAACAAATATAATTATGTTCTATAACATGTAAAACCTCTAGACTAACTTGTTTACAAAGCCTCATATATATAAGGTCCTAGTTATGAATTAATTCTCTCTACTCTCTCTCCAACTACACAGCTCCTATTTCATCTTTTAAAAACCCTATCATTGCAATTTTACAAAAACTATCAGCTTTAAAACTGTAAAAAATAAAATAAAATAGAAGTGCCTTTTCTCTAGCTTATCGAATAAAATACAAGCCATAGCTTTAAGAAGTAATTACGGGGGTTGGGGATTTAGCTCAGTGACAGAGCGTTTGCCTAGCTTGTGCAAGGCCCCAAGTTCGATTCTCAGCCCTGCAAAAAAAAAAAAAAGTAATTACGAGGCATAGAGAGTTGGCTCAGCAATAGAGCACTTGCCTGGCATGCATAATGACCTGGGTTCAAACCCCAGCGCCACATATACAACTAGGTGCTGGAAAAACAAAAACCAGAAGAAAAAATAAATAAAAAATTGACATATTCTCTTTCCCCCAACCTCAAAAAAAAAAGTAATTAAGAAATCCTCAGGGTAAAATCTAACCAAAACTCAGATTTCAGAGTCTGAGTATCCCTTGTCCAAAATGGTGGAACCAAAAGTTCAGATTTTTTTTTTTTTTTAAGAAAGAGGGACAGTGAGAGAGAGAGAGAAAGAGAGAAACAACTTTATTTAGTTTTTCACATGGCCTTAGTTGCTCCAACACTCAGCTGTGTACGTGGTGCTGGGGTTTGAACCCGGGTCCTCAAGCTTACAAGGCAAGCTCTGAAACCGCTGAGCCACCGCTCCAGCCCCTTTTATTTTCTTTTTAAATTTTGAAATATTTCCTTCCTTCATCCCTCCCTCCCACCCACCATCTTCTTCTCGTTCTTTCTTCTCCAGTACTGAGGTTTGAATCTAGCAGTGCCCTACTACTGTGCTACATACCCAGTCCTTATTTTTTATTTTGAGACACAGTCTCACCAAGTTACTGAGACTGACCTTGGATTTGCCATCCTCCTGCCTCAGCCTCCTGACAACTGAGATTACTGGCATTTGTCACTGAGCCCAGCTGGATTTTGGAATGTATTCACAAACTTTACCAGTTGAGCATCCTTAATCTGAAAATCAGGCTGTATATGACAAACCCCCTGCCAACATTATACTGAACAGGGAAAAACTAAAAGCATTCCTTCTCAGATCAGGAAAAAGATACGGGTGTCTACTTTCATCACTCATATTCAATACAGTACTACTAGAAGCTTTGGCTAGAAAAATGAAATAAGAGAAAGAAAATAAAAAGCATAAAATACGAAAGATGTAGTTAAACTATTCCTGCAGACAAACTATATGACTCAATGCATAGAAAAGCCTAAAGACTTCACAAAAGAATCAGAATAAAGATCAGTAAAGCAAGAGCACATGACATGTGTGACATATATAAATCATAACATATCTGAAACATGTAACATATATAAAATCAGTAACTTTGTATACATCAGTAACGAATGTGTTAAGAAGGAAAGCATGAAAGCAATCCTTCTCAACACATACATACCAATTATATAGGCATAAATTTAACTAAGGAAGTGAAAGACCTGTATGAGGAAAATCAGAAAACCCTGAAGAAAGATTGAAGAAGACATTAAAAGCTGGAAAGATTTCCTGTTTGTGGACTGAAAAGATTAATATAGTTAAAATGCCCATACTATGCAAGGTGATATGAACACTCAGTGAAATCTCCATCAAATTCCAAAGACATTCTTCACAGACATAAAAAGAAGAAAAAAAAAAGACCTATAACAGCCAAAGCAATCCTAAGCAGCAACACTAGAGGTATTGCAATACCTGATTTAAAACATTACAGAATCACAGTAACAAACAGCATGGTATTGGCATAAAAACAGACATAAAGACCAAAGAATAGAACAGAGAACACAGAAATAAACCCATGCAGCTACAGCAATTTGGTTCTTGACAAATGTGCCAAAAACATACATTGTAGAAAACATAGCCTCTTTAACAAATGATGCTGAGAAAACTGGGTGTTCACATGTAGAAGATTGACACTTGATTCCTATCTCTCACCCTGTACAAAAACTAACTCAAATGAATCAAAGATGTTAATGTAAGCCCTGAAACTAGTGGAGGAAAACACAGGGGAAACATTTCCAAGTATACGTACAGGCAATGATTTTCTGTATGGGACTCAAATGCTCAGGAAACAAAAGCAAAAACAGACAAAAGGGATGACATCAAACTAAACAGTTTCTAACAGTAAAGAAAATGAGAGTAAAGAGACAACCAACAGAAGGGGATAAAAGTATATACCAGCTATGCATCTGATGGAGGGTTAATCTCCAGAAAATACAAAAAACTCAAAAACTTAAGAAAAAACCAAGTTAATGCAATTAATAAATGGGAAATGATCTGAATAGACACTTCTCAAAAGAATTATACATGGCCAATAAATATATGAAAAATGCTCAGTGTTATCAGTCATCAAGGAAATGCAAATCAAAACTACAATGAGATATGATCTCACCTGTTAGAATAACTATTATCAAAAAACAGTAACAAATGCTGCCAAGGATGTGAGAAAAACAAACCATTACAAACTACTGATGGGAATTTAAATTAGTATAACCACTAAGGAAAACAGTATAAAGGTTCCTCAAAATATTAAAACTAGGGCTGGAGCAGTGGCTTGCCCGGCATGCAAGTACGCAAGTTCAAACCCCAGCACCACGTACACAACGAAGTCTCGGAGCAACAACAGCCACATGAAAACTATATAAAATTGATTCTCTCTCTCTCTCTTAAAAAAAAAAAGAAAATTAAAACTAGAACTACCATACGATTCAGCTGTCCCACTCCTGGGTTTATATCAAAAGGAAATACAGTAAGCATACAAAAAAGATTCCTCAATACCCAAGTTTACTGAGGCACTAGTTACAGTAACTAAGATGTGGAATCAGCCTGGGTGCTCATTAACAGATGACTGGATAAAGAAAATGAGCTTATATACACAATGGAGTATTATTCAGTCATAAAGAATGAAATCCTGTCAATGGAGGCAAATGGATGGAACTGGAGAATATCAAATCAAGTGAAAATCAGCCAGACACAGGAAGAAAAGTATCACATGTTCTCTCTCATATGTGAAAACTAAAAAACAAATAATAAATAAGTTAACCTGAAAACAGAACAGCAATTACTAGGGACTAGGATGGGTACCTGGAGGGTGGGACGGGTTAAGAAGGATGGATGGATCTGATTAATGCATGCTGTAGTCATGTAGGGAAATATCAGTGAATCCCACCAACATGTATAATTAATATTTTAATTTTAAAATATAAAATTTAAAATTTTGAAATTTGAGCACCAACATGACACCTGAAAACATTCAGACTGAAGTATTTCAGATTTTGAATTTTTAAATTGTTGGATTTTTTTTAACTTATTTTAAGATAAATTTGCAAAATTTATCCTGAAGTAAGTTGATTACAATAAGAATATGGTTTTAAGAATAGTCATTAACAATTATCTAAAATGCCAAGAATTCATTCCTTAGTTAAGTTTCTAATTCAAGACAATATAAATGCCCTACATTCGCCTTTCCTCCTCTTCCTTCCTTCGACGTCGTTCGTCTTCTTCACGTCGTTTTCTTTCTTTTTCCATTTCTTCTTGTATTCGCCTCAGCCTTTCTGCTTCCTCTTCCTGCTGCTTTTTTTTCTGTAATGCACTAAGGAGCTCCTCTGAGCTTTTAACTAGTGCATCATACTCTTTCTGTATTTGTTCCCTGGTCATCATAGTGGACTTAAAAAATAAAATAATAAACATGCATTTTAAAAAGTTGTCTCTTCTGTTGCACAATAGCATGAATATGCTTAACACTACTGACCTTGAATACTTATAAATGGTTAAGATAATAAACTTAATGTTATGGTTTTCACAATTTTAAAAAGAAAACTACTAAAATATGTGCACAAGCTGGAAAAAAAAGAGGGAAGCTGATAAGCCCATTATCTTTGCTGTACTATTTGTACATTAAATAATATACAAATGCTTTTTTATTAAGAAATTTATTTGTTGAACAATCAAACATGCTTCTAACAAAACAATGTAATACAAATACATACTCTGAAAATTAGATTGACCCCCTAGAGCTCCTCCCAATTACTCACCCTTATCCCTCCCCCTTCCCAATACATCTCTACGAATGACTTAGGTTGTATGTCTCTACACCTCTTCAGGTAGAAATGCTTTTTTAAAAGTTATCTTTATCCACAAACATTTGATTCTATTTTCTATCAACCAAGTCATTAATATCTGTGATTGTGGGTATGCTCGGAACAAAGCAATATAATTGTAGTTAAATTTTATTTTTTTAAGAAATGAGTAGTTCATTTAGCCAAAGTTTACTCTCTCTAATAATACTGTTCGAGCAGTACCTAAGAAATACTTAAGAAATTACTATACACATCTAAAATTGTTGGGTAATTTTACCATATTAGCCTACAAAAAATTTGGCTCAGATAAATCCTGACAGATTTATAAAATCAGATAAATCTATCAATAGCACTTTCATTCTTTTAATCATCTTCATTCTTTTTACATCAAAGATTTACAATTGTAAAATATACATTTTTATGTATAAAACATGTATATCACTTACTTTATGGTAGTTTATTATAGCCATACAACTGCACTAACCTATGAAACTAATTAAGAGAAAAAAAATAACAAAATGCTACAAAGTATGCTATATACAAAAGAATTTTCAATCCCAATAGTAATTAAATTTGTGAAAAATCAAACAAAAGTGGCCCCATTTTTTCCCTACAAAATTGAAGAGGAAATAGCAACTTTTATTACAGTTCAACATTATGTTATAGTCACTATGAAGATAAGGCAGTAACACTGAAAAAGTATATAACATGCATCCAGAGCAGTGGCTTTGCAGTTACGGTGCTTGCCTGACATGCGTAAGTACGCAAGTTCAAACCCCAGCACCACATACACAATGAAGTGTCCCAGAAATGAAAGTCACATGAAAAACTAAAATTAAAAAAAAAAAATTACATCTCTCTTTCTCTCTCACTGTCCCCTCTTTCTTAAAAAAAATAAAGAAAGAAAGAAAAAGAAAAGAAAAAGTATATAATATAATGGCACAGATTAACAAATTAAATGTTGTAAAAAAGTGAAAATATGCATATAAAATAAGATTTTTAAGGAAAATATACAATACTATACTAGTTAATGTATGTGAGGGGCTATTAAGGTGCTTGGGGTGGTCTTCAAATTTTCAATAACATTATATTACTTTTATAATTTAAAAATTAGTTTCTGGTGGCCTAGGAATGTAGCTCAGACAGGAGGCCCTCAGTTTTATTCCCAGCAGTCATTAAACTAACTTGCATTAATCCTCTCTGAATCATGGCTATGCAAAAACTTACCAAGAAAGTGTAATATTTTAGTTACTCTTTTAGGGGGAAATATTTTTCTGAAAAATAGATGAAATTTCATAAAAACTGTCTTCCTTTTTATCATTCTGCTGCAACTTTCCAAACAGAAGACAGAACAATACAAAGAGCATCCATTTGTCCAACATTGTATCCACTAAAAAACTAAGGATACTTTTCTATACAATTTCAATACTAATAACAAAAGGTATTAAGTTACTGTTTAACAGGCAGCCATTTATGATAAAATTACATACCTTAATTTTGGCCATCAAAGCATCAATAGAAGTTTCAAGATCTTTGATCTGTTTATTCATCTCTGGTTTTCCATCTTTCAATGCACTTACTACTTCATTAAACTTATCAAGTCGTTTTTTCAGTGTGTACACTTTAACCAGGCCATCGATGCTACAGAAAGCATACTTCATCAGAAATTAACATCACCATTTAATGCTGTATGTAGACTTTTCATTAATAAAATGTTAAATATGTGATACTACACTGGATATTTCACTTGTGTTTTCAATATTGCTTAGTATTTTTTTAGACCTCTTGATGAGGGTAAAAAGAATGAAGTACGAGTGTGAATGACAACAATGCCTGTCAGTAGAATCAAGATTTTCTATATTTAGGTTGAAACTAAGAATTCAAATTACATAATTTGAAGAACTTATCTAATAATCTCTTTGAAAAGTTGTGTTAAAACAATAGTTATTCAAAACTCCATGGTTACAAAGTCTATATTAGTAATGAAAAGCTTAAATAAGAAATAAAAACTAAATTTATAGTGCAACAATATAATTCTTGTGGATAATCTTGAAGATTATGTTCAAAATACCAAATATTCTTAAATCAATGTCAATATGTCATTTTCAAGAAACACAAATCACTAAAATAATCAAAATAACAATTTCTCTGACACATTTATTTCAACCTTTTATAGCATTTACATTTTTATAAGCCACTCAAATCCTTTTGTAACATGAGGCAAATAATGAAAAAATTCACTAATTTCAAATAAATATTAAAAATAATAGGCTAAAACATCATTTTACAAAGAGCATGCGATCCAAACTGTTTTTCATCAGGCCTTTATTGCTGTTTCATACTAGGAGAATTAGCTTTGGTAGGGTTCTTTAGGCGTCAAATCTTACCGAGGTTTGTGTCTCCTTTTGCAAAGCCACATCCGAATAGTTTTCTGCATTTTAATGCAAGCCTCAGCTCGGTATTTTATTTTGTTTTTCACTGTATGTAAGAATAAAACAAAATTGTATTATTTTATTTAAACTGGACATATTTTTTTAAAAAACACTTTTTCACAGAGAAATATGAAGACTTGATGAACATATATTATACGACACATCAAAATCAGAATGTTTAACAACATTTCTTTAATCTTTATACTTCTTAAAAATAAAAAATCATATCATGTACATGGCTGGATTTACACTTTAAATATTATGTTATTTCCTTATTATGCTATACTATGCTACACTACTGTTTCCCAAACTATCTGAGGCAACACTTATTCTATTAAATATGAACAGATATGTCCTTAAAAAAGAATTTTCCTGTCAAATGAGTTTAGGAGAGACATGCTCTATACGCCACTTTGGAATTTCACAATGAACATACTTGATGAGGTCTCTGGAGAGTGCTATCATAAAGAAATCTCTTCAACTTCAGCTACCCACAATTTCCTAAAATGATGTAACCTTGAAACATTTTTTCAGAGCTTCCCTATTCAAATTTTGCAAAGATACCCATCTGCTTACTGACCTCAGTATGTCTGTGCAACTCAATTCATAAATAGCACAGGTAATTGTAATGTAATATGCTCTCCATCATAAAGCAACATATAAAGATAAAAGCACTGAACTACTATAACAAATATACTTGTATGTTACTTGGAAAATGATGGGGGAAAGAGGTTCTATTATCCTTTTTCTTTATTATAATTCTCTTTTTATGGTCAAGAGTCTAACAAAACATCTCAATAATAATCTTTGGTTCCTTTTCATTATGTCAAAGGAATTTTATTTTTCTATTAATAAAGAATGATTTAATGAATCCTCTTCATGTACCTACCTGTATTTCAAGTACTCTAGACTAGAGTATGGGGGGCAACTGTAAATTTAATCAAGTTACTGATTCCCAAATAACTCCCCAAAATTAAAGATTTTTGCCACTGACCCTCAGGTAAGTGGGAGCTACTGAAGTTACTATGCAAGAGGAATGAAGAGGCTCCAACCACTAAGGTGCTGAATTACAGTGCCTGGAGAATAAACCAGTATGATTTGGTGACAGACAATGATTTCAAGGATGAGAAAGCAGAGACGATTACAATCTTGAAATTTTCTGAGTGTGTATTATAGATACCACACAGGTAGAAAGAGTTCTGGCTTCAATCTGAGAGACTGAAAGATAGTGCTAGGGTTTTAGGGGAAAGAGAGTGAGTTCTCAAGTTAGTGAGAACATGAAGTGTTTAGAACATAATGAAATTAGTGGTCCTTAACACATTTAGATAAGGAAAATAAGAATCAAAAACAGTAAGAATTCAAAAAACTAAAATATAGGAAGTCTACAACTGCTAAGATATACTGCCTTGGGAACCAGGAACACAGTATAAACAAAAGCCATGACCCTTCTTGCCTAGCATCCAGCTCTGAGACAACCTTATAACACACCACAAACCTCCTCATTTCCAAAGTAACAAAACATCTTGGTGTGAAAGAAAACACTCACGTTTGATGACTGACAGCGAACACCACTGAATCTTCTTCCAGCGACTGCAGACTAACCAATGATTGACTCTTTTAACCAACTCTGCTAAGTGGTCAGGGTCAGACTTCATAATTTGATCAAATTCTGCAAACTAAGGTAAAATAACAGAGCAGTAGTATTAAAAGATAAATGTGTTTAAACACACAGAGAAAATGAAATGAAAATCTAACTTTCTGAAATTGAGAGCACGCCAATTACACAGATATATCTTAGGATATATAGAAAACTCAAACACATGTGGCCCCATTCTGTGGTCCTTCTCTTCCTTTTTTCCTTCAGTCATGTTTAGGGGGTACCATATTCAATAATAAACAAGAAAAAATCTCAAATGACAATTATAGAGGTTGGCAAAAAGGTTTTATTGAGAAAAAATGGAGCATTAATATATTTCTGAATTGGCTCACCCACATTCTCAGATATCCATATAAAGGCAATTAAGAAGTGAAATTCAGCTATATAGATATGTGAGCTTCACAAAATTAGTATGTCACTCCCAGTTCCCAGCCCTATTTTGAACAAAGCTTACAAAACACAACTAAGACAACACAAATAAAACATTTTGTTACTAAGAAATAAAATATATTATTCCCACTATTTACCATCAAATTCCAAAATGATTTCTCTTTTTTCTTTTTTTATTAACAAATTGAGTTATTGTAAATCATAAATGCACATAAAGTAGCAATATGATACGCATGTATTCTCAAACAAGAACTGATTTCTCTCCATTATCAAATGTTCCACCACAATATTAAGGATGTTACAATATCATCAAGCAATCTATTTAATGGCTTTTTATAATAAAAAATCAAGGTTGCATAATAAATTGAAGATCTTTGAATCTTTGCCTTAGGCTAACAACAAATCCTTATAATTTTTCAAGAGGTAAATAAAGCCAAGTGTACTTTCTTTGTGAGGCTACTAATTCTTAAATATTTACTACAGCTCTAAAACAAAAGTGTTGAATTTATGAGAAACATGTATGATTAAAGCAAAGCCAGCCATGAACATTTACAGATTTTTTCTCTTAATATTTTTTCTTTTATAGGAAATGGTATGCATTCTCTGCAACAAAAATATTCACTGGAAGTGCATACATTGGTAATGTATACATATACTTCATCTTATGCTCAAAAAATGTGAACTCAGAATTATTATAATTTACCAATATAAATCTGAAATATTAATGATTTTAAAAAACTTAACTAGTATTATTGGCTATTTAAAATATAACAATAATGTTTAAAAATATGAAGATGGAATTTACTAAATCAACATTAAAGAAGATAGGAATAGTAAAAGTATTATTACTAATAGAGTGTGAACAGCATTTAGATATTTCTGTATAAAATACATTTAGTTGTATTCTGTAACTGATGAATATTAAAACTATAGGACTATGTGTTAGCCTAAAAGAAATCATGTTAACTACAAAAGTATTTATACATTCATTCTAAAGTGTGACAGAGGTCCATACAAACTCCAGTGAAACTTCTTATATCATATATCTACCATAGTCTAATAAAATTTGTTCTCACAATGAAGACTTTGAAGTACAGCAAAATATCAGATCAATCAAGATTGAATTGATATGTTTTAGAATATTTTCAATTTGTTTAAAGTATTAGTATTTTCCAGTTAACTCCAATTTAAGTAAAAAAAGTCAATTTTCTGATTCCAATACTGAATAAAATTGTAAAATTTATATAAGAGTACTACACTCTATAAATTATAAATTTCTCACAAATAGGAAAATAGTATGTGCACATATACACACACATTATATACATTTTTCATGCCATTAATAACCATATAATTCAAGAATAAACAAATCAGTAATACTTAAAAATGTTTACTAACTCCAACTATCCATATGTTTAACATCACAATGTTAAAATTTTAAATAAAAATGTATTTACCTTGCCAGGTCTAAAAAATACTTTTGTTAATCCAAACTTGTAGTCAATTTCATTTAAGCCCAAAGCTTTAAAAAGAGCCTAGAAAATAAAATTTTTAAAAGTTAAATTCTAACTAGTACTTAAAAAGAGTTTATTGCTAAGAAATTTTAAATTTAAGAAGCATTTGTACCTTACAAAATAGCCTTGGATCTAATCTTGCAAGTTTATCTGGCATATACTTTTTATACATGTTGTAGAGTTCATGAAATGAAGCACGTGATGGGAAACCACCCTGCATCAAGTCCAAGACAGACACCATACCTAGATTCATAAGCACAAATCACAGCCAATCACTATGCAGAATTCCAGAATAACTGTGAATTACCAATTTTACAAATTAATGTTTAGAAGGGACAATTTAGAGAAATCGTTACCAATGAAAGATCACATGGCAAACATACTTTTAAAAAAAAGAGAGAGGGATGGATGGGAGAAGGAAGGAAGGAAAGAAGGAAAGGAGAGAGGGAGGGAGGGAGGATGGATTTTATTTAGTTTTTTGTCTGGCTTTCATTGTTCTGACATTTAGTTATGTATGATGTGGTGCTGGGGTTTGAATCCCAGGATACCTGAGCCATGGCTGCAGCCTATACTGTGTGTGTATATGTGGGTGTGTGTGTGTGTGGGTGGATGTGTGTGTGTGTGTTAAGGACCAGGGATTAAACCTAGGGGCACTCAACCACTAAATCACATCCAGCACAAAAATACTTCTGATCATTATATCTCAATTTATGTACCACCTAACCACCTAACCATACTCTAGTCAAAATCCATCTAAAACCAGTATGATTAACTATTTCCTAGGGGCAAACTCAGATCTCTAGAAAACTCCAGCCTAGTTGGTATCCTTTGTTATGCTAGGCACCTCTACATTACATCCCAGTATACCAAGCAAAGCTCTGAACTAGGCCACTTTCCAAGTCCTAAGGTTAATTTTAGAACAACATTCCTGACAGAATCTCCATAAAGTGGTCAAATATATTCCCAAATTCTCCCCAGTATTTACACAAAGTGAAAGAAAAGGAAAGGAGAGCTCACCACTCAATAAAAGACCCTCTCAGACCAACTAATTAATCTATCGAAATGATGAGTCTACAGGATAAATATCTGTCACCAGGGTAACACTAACAAGTGGTTAACTTTAGCCTTGAGTCAATATGAGCTTGCGGGGTTGGGAAAAGTAAAAAATTAGACTGGGAAAAGCTCAATCACTAAATACCAAGAATTTTGTGCACAATGAGATCTAAAATTTGTGCACAATGAGATCAGGAATTCAGTCATTGCAACTACTCAAATCAATGGAAAAAATAAGATTATGCAAAAAATAATGTTATTATTCAAAAAAATTCAAAAAATTTTATTATTATTCAAAAAATTATTCAAAAAAATTACCATTATTCAAAAAATAAATGGTTAGCCATTGGGGAAAATAATGTTAGACCTTATTTCACTCTTTATACCAAAATAAATTTCTGTTGGCCAAAAACTTTAATTAAAAAGTAAGTGGGTGGGTAATTAGGGGAACTCCTGGGGGTAAATCTAATATTCAGAATTTATATATATATATATATATTATTTCATTAGAAGCTTCTTTGATTGTTCAACAAATAAATTTCTGAATAAAAAAACTAAAAAAAACTCCAAAGCTGGGGAATCAAAAAAAAAAGTAAAACAATAAAAATTTTTGAAGTAATTTTTTATTTTAAAATAATCTTATAAAAAATAGTATTTCTGGCTGTCAGATTGAACTTTATGGTATTTGGCAAAGATACAAAATATCAATAGCATTCAGAGCTAATGGCAATATAGGAAAATACACACATA
The DNA here is from genome assembly GCA_004027875.1 of Aplodontia rufa. NCBI lineage: Eukaryota > Metazoa > Chordata > Mammalia > Rodentia > Aplodontiidae > Aplodontia > Aplodontia rufa. The sequence continues at coordinate 2,242 of PVKS010024720.1, read as the reverse complement.
TTCTTAGAGTAAACCAGTACAGCAATCTTGGATGACAATTAGGAAATACCCATTCCTTTGGTTCAGTAATTTCTACTATATGAGTATATCCTGCAACTCTTCTCACTTGTCAGCAAAGATATGTGTGGAAAATATCCAGACTATGCACTGGATCACTGTTTGCAATATCTACTGATTAAATTAGGTTATAGCTATAGGATGGGACATGCTACAACAGTTTTAAAGGGGGAGCAGAAGCTTATCTAATCAGTATAGGAGTATATCTAAGATATAGATAAAGTGTACAGTGATTAATGAAACATAAAGACCATCATTCTTATAAGAAGAAAATAATTTCACAACTAGATTTAGCTCTAGGCTCTGCTTAGAGAAATAAAGAAAAAAGTTTTATTGGTATTGCCGCAGATTTTTAGGCACCACCTCTAAGTTTATGGGCTTTCTTACAACTGCAAATTATGAACTGGCTCGTAGATCATTAAGAATTTCATGGAACTTAACAAATCACCAAGCCTACAATGGATTTCTCAGTACTTGACACTAATTTTTGAGCTGAAAACAACTAAAAATCACTAAGCAAATACCCTTCGAGAAACTCCCAAGACCTGGCTCTTACTCTGGGAGTTTGATAAGCAGCTGCTCTATACACTGCTAGCCAGTATACTAAGAACACCTCTTTCTACCATGGATAGATACCACAGCCCCAGGGTCACAGAAGAAGACAACCTGCCTTGTTCACCTTTTCCTACTTTATCCTGGTTTTTGATGATAAAAAGTTGGTAAATTTGGGGCTGGAACAGTGGCTCAGCGGTTACGGCACTTGCCTGGCATGTGCCAAGTACTCAAGTTCAAAACCTCAGTACCACATACACAATGAAGTATCAGGGCAATGAAGGCCATGAGAAAAACTAAATAAAATTGATTCTCTCTTTGTCTTTCTCTCTCTCTCTCTCACTGTCCCTCTCTAAGAAAAAGAAATTGGTAAATTTAGCAGGTGTCTTAATTATACTCAAAATAGAAAAAATAAAAGCCAATAGAAATGGAATGGTAAAATAGAATCCAAATCTTAAATATCTTTATTTTAGAAAGCTTTATAAATATTTTTATTTCTACCATTTATTGTTACTTTTTGCTTTTTTATTATATATCTATATCATTATTAGTACTTAAAAAACAAAGTATTATGAATGGGTTTCATCTGTTCAACTACCAATGCACCTTAATGAAGCACCCTGCTTACTGAAAGAAGGATCCTAGCTAAACCATCAGTAAACCCGTACTCTGATAATCTAATAGTATGTACAGCTAAATCTAAACATGTTTGACTTTCTAAAACACTAGATGCTCATTTAGACAATAAATGAATTATATTACACTAATCAAATCCTAAAAACAAAAGAATTTAAAGGGAAAAAAGTCAAACTCTAAATAATGACACCCTAAAGATAGTACACAAAAATACATTTCTACTACATGCAAGAATTCAGCAGACATGAGTTACTGAATATTCCAGTATCTGTTAGAGTTAGTCACAAATTAATCTCTGTATTTCCTAGACTGTGCATTTCATTCAATAAAGAGTAGGTGATACTCTGCCAATGAAGAAAGAACCTCTGAAAATGAAGACAGGTTGACCAAGCTACAGCGCTCAGAAACCAAAAAAGAAAAAAAATTGAATGACCATGACCAGTATTTCAAGAACGTCTGGGATGAAATGAAGAGAAAAAATCTGAGAATAATTGGAATAGAGGAAGAAACTGAGACTCATACCAATGATATAAGAAACATCCTCAAAGAGATCCTGAAAGAAAATTTTCCTCAAATAAAAGTAGAATCTGACATGCTCATCCAGGAAGCTTAGAGGACACCCAATAGGCCCAATCAAAAGAGAAACTCACCTAGACACATCATATTCAAAATGTACAACAGAGATACCAAAGAAACTATATTAAAAGCAAAAGGGAGAAACGCCAAATCACATTCAGAGGCAAGCCAATGAGAATTGTATGTGACTTCTCAACCCAGACACTGGAAGCAAGAAGGTCTTGGAATAATATCTTTCAACTTCTAAATGACTACAACATGCAGCCTAGAATTCTATACCCAGCAAAGCTCAGCTTCAAATTTGATGGAGAAATAAAAACTTTCCATGACAAAACAAAACTGGCAGAATTTGTCAACAGAAAACCTGCCCTACAAAGAATTCTCAAGGAAATACTCCAGACAGAAGAACAAGTACATGATA
>PVKS010024719.1:0-30690 GCA_004027875.1 Aplodontia rufa | reverse complement strand
TCAGTTCCTGGAAAGAGTATATGTGGAATCTGGATATCTATAAAAAGGAACCCTCAAAACAGCTGGTGTCCATGTACCCCCAGCAAGCCCTCTGGTATGTGGCCTGGGAGTGGGGAGGTGGATGCCCCAGTTTGAAAAGCGTTATTGACGGCATTCCTGATGCTCCACGTCTTAAGACAGGTTGTGGGAACATTAGTGTCTGGTTTATTTGACAATTGTTTAAATTATATATATTATTACAGTTATTCATGCCATATAACTCTTTAATAAAGAAGTTTAAAACTCTGCAAAATTTACAGAATGGTTTTATCTCACACACACACACCCTGCGTGTCTGAGTTTACAGGTGTTGAAGGGGAGGGAAGATTTCTTTTCCTCATCACAAACTACACATTAACGAGAGAAAAGCATGCACATTTATTTCATATAGGTAATGTGACATGGGGCCTTCAGAAGATCCACAGACAGGGAATTTGGGCATCTAGAAATGGGTGCCCTTCAAATGGGTGCTGCCTGGGCACCTCTAGAAAGCCCACAGCTAAACCTGGGCAGTATCAGGCTTAGGTACAGCACAAACGGTCATGCAGAAATATGACGGGCCGAAAGGGGTCGATCTCCCTGTAGTGGACTGTGATTGGATGAAAGGGGATGATCTCAGGGCTGTGATTGGATGAAAAGTTAAGATCTCAGGGCTGCAAACTCTGATAGGACAAACCGGGACAATCTCACGGTAGAGAGCTAGGATAGGGCAAAAGGGCCTGATCTGCTGGTAGTGAATAGGGGGACTTAGCAAAGTCCACGTGTTCAGATTTTTCCCGGTGTCCCTTCCTCTTCAAAGGCAGGTGGGTTCCTTTCCTGTGGCATTGGGAGGTCACCTCGCCAATGAAGTTCTTATTACTTGCTTCAGAGGAGAAGGGTGATGAAGGGACTTCCAGCGGCTGCAGTTTCTCAAACACTGAGGTGCCAAATGTGGGTCAGCACTGCCTGACCCCCAACTGTGTGACAATTGGAGTTGGAAAAAGCAAAAATTTTACAACTGTCTTCTTTAGAAAAGAAGTGATAAATGCTTTTAGGGGCTGGATTTTAAGGAGGTAGGTAAGCAAAGAGATCATTCAATAGTTTGACATTAAAAATGAGGGAGGGCCAAGCATGGTGGTGCATGCATGTGATCCCAGCGGCTGCGGAGGCTGAGGTCAGACGATCACAGGTTCAAAGTCAGCCTCAGCAACTTATGGAGGACCTAAGCAACTTAGTGAGACCCTGTCTCAAAATATAAAGGGCTGGGGATGTGGCTTAGTGATTAAGCACCCTTGGGTTCAATCCCTAATATCAAGGGGAAAAAAAAGAAGGAAGAGGAAGAGGGCTGGAGATGTAGCTCAGTGGTGTAGCAATAGTTGACTAGTATGTATGAGAGCCTGGGTTTTGAGGAAAAGGAGGAGGAGGAGGAGGAATAGGAGGAAGGAAGAGGGAGGAGGGAGGAAGAGGAGAAATAACACTGGTATAGAGGAAAACTGAGAGGGATGGGGAGGAGAGGAGGGAGGGAGCCGGGCCCCCTCCCTGGAGAAGGGGGTAGTGTGCAGTTTGTGCATGAAGGAACCCAGAAGGGTCTTTGGGAAATAGTGACATTCAGTGCTCGCTGTGAAGGCACTGGAATGTCTGCATCTTCAGTAAATGGCCACATCAGTGCTAAACGTGGGTGGTGAGAAAGAAAAGCCACTGGGATCAGAAAGATCAACACAAAGGCTGAGGTTAGAGAAATGCCCTGCAATCAGCAGAATCTTGCAGCTGGCAGAGGGCTTTGCACAGAATGTGCTCTCTCTTTGGCTTGGGTTAATTTGTCTGAATTCCAGAAGGCAGAGTGAGTTTGGTGAAATCGAGGACTCATCTGCGTCTGTAGGAGCATCTGCGAAGTGTGCTGCTTTCAGCTTCATCAATGAATATTCGAAACAGTGATGCTGGCAGGAGGCTGTGCTGGGAACTGCCTTGGATTCTTGGTAGGTATAAATCGAGGGGATGCTTTTTGTGTTTCATGCTAATGGAAATAACTTTGAAAGTACAGTGCTCAAAAGGGTGTAAGTGATTACGTTTCCTCCCCCCTGCTTGTACTATGAATCTACGAGAAATCATGCAACTCCAGTAACGATTTCAGTGGGGTGTGACAGTTATTTTTCTGTGGTCCAAACGTATAACCCCCAAATTCATTTGCTTAACATAACCTACAGGGTGGTGGTGCGGAGGTGGGGCTTTGGTGAGGTGATCAGGACAAAATCTTGGTCCTGGAATTCCCCTATTTAGAACTGGGAGCACTAAATTTCTTTAAGGTTTTTTTTTTTTTTTTGCAGTACAGAGACGGAGGTTCCTTGTCTTGGGAGATTTCTTCCCAGCATCTAATCATTTCTCCCTTTGACTCCTGGTACCAGCCCCTCTCCTGGACCCCCGTATCTGCCGACAGCCTCGTGATGGGTTTCCTTCCTCAACGTGTGGCCAGCGTGATCTTTTTAGATATAAATCAGATTGTTTCACTGCTCAGCCTGAATCCCAGCAACAGCTCTTGGAATCGGAGGAGCTGCTGAAAGTATCACCAGGGGTATCTAGGACCCCAGTGGTCATTTCTCCACAGCACCCTGGCTGGTGTGATTGACAAGACTTCTGTTTCTCCACGCTGCCAGGCCTGCTCCTGTCTTAGGGCCTTTGGTTTAGATGATTTTTCTTTCTGGAATGTTCTTTGCATGGAAATATACTTGGTTACCTCCCTCACCATCTGCCCCCCTTCGCTCTGCCTCTTCTTAACCCTATAGTTCTTATTTTTTCTATGTATTTGTCATCATCTGACGCAATAATAGTAGTTGCTTTTTATTTCTGTTTTTCCCTGGCAGCGTTGGCTCCACCAGGGGCAGTGTGGGCTCCCAAGTTGTCTGCTTGTTAATTGATGGGTATCCCAGGCACCTAGAATAGTTGCCTCATAAATAATAACCCTTTAATAAATACTCGCTGAACGCCAAATCAATCTTCACAAACAAAAGCACCATCTCCTCAAGTATGGCTTGGGGAGTGCCACTGTGGAGAAGGTACCGCAACCCAGACCTGTGGTCAGTGGAGCCTGATGTCCCCCTGTGAATACTGAAATGAATACTATTTTGCTATCAAGGATTGAACCCAGGGGTACTCAACCACTGAGCGGCATCCCCAGCCCTTTTTGTTCTTTATTTTGAGACAGGGTCTCCCTAAGTTGTTAGGGCCTCTCCGTGTTGCTGGGGCTGGCTTTGAACTTGTGATCCTCTTGCCTCAGCCGCCCCAGCTGCTGGGATTACATACCCAGCTTCCCACTAGTATACTTTTGTGATCTCTGGGAACATCAGGATTGGTTTAGAAGACACCCTGACAGCGTGAACCAATAATGATTAACAAATGTTTGGAGTAGAAGCGAAAGGTACAGAAAAAGTACATTAGGAGTTGGTGAAAAGAGCCTGATGACCAGGGCAAATGCCACGTGAGTCCTATAAATAACAGATTTCACTGTCTACTCAGCATCAGGGTTGGCCAGGCTAATGTGTTGACAGACAGCCATGCAGGCTCAGAACAATAAGCTGGGTCATGAGGACTTAAGTGAAAAATAGAAGAGATGGTCATGAGTCTGGCGGGCTGCACTGATTGCCAGGAAATCTTCTGTCCGTTTGTTCCCAAGCACCGTGGTGCTGGCTGCTGTCATCCACCCTGGGAATCAGGCTGCAAAACAGAGTGAAGAGTCAAGATCCAGGGAGATTCCAAATGATCTGCAAGACAAAGACACAGTATGGGCTGCAGGGTTAACACTGGAGCTCCTGAAGCCCAGACCACAGTGCCTCCAGCTGCACCCCCAGTGGGGGGTGCAGAGGGGAGGCCCAGCGTCCCTCTTAGGCTAACCCAGGGCTCCAGGGACATAGGAGAGTCCCTAACTTTTTTTTCCTCCCACTGCAGTCAACCACGGAATCCTAGCAGCATCATATATTTTTTTGTCTATTTCTATATTCTCAAACAAAACTTTAATATTCATAGGACATTTCTTTGGCAATATTAATTATTTGGAACTCAGCCAAAGAAGCAGGGAGTAAGGAGAAAAACTCTCTGAATATCCAGGATAGAGTGATATGGGGTTTATCTACTTAAAATCAAAGTGCCCTTAGGCACTCTGCCAAAGCCTAGTGACACTGAGGTGATACATAGACCTGCCCCTATCAGAGAGTCCAAGAAAGAAGCAAGCAAGACAGTGACATGTGAACTAGGGAAGCAGAAGGAAGACAAGGAAGCAAACAAGCAGACACAGGACTGAGAATGCCCACCTCTGCTGGGCAGGGATGGACTTGACATGTCCCTGCCTGGCAGAATGGGGTCTCCTCGACAGCAGTGCCTGCACATTGGTAATAATTCAGTTATGATCACTAGCTCCATTTAATCTGCAAGAGCACATGGAACATTTCCTTTTCAAAAGACCAAAGTTAAAATCTTGATCACCAAGGGTAAGCTCCAGCCAAGCCGAGGTCCTTAGTACTTTTGGAACAATTAATTTGTGACAAGTACTTTCCTAGAATCTTTCCTTCAGCTCTTACACCAGCCTCATCAGCTCGTTTTTATTCTTATTTCCACTGTATGTAGGAGGATGCTGAGCCTTGGGGAAGTTAACTGATTGGTTCAAAATCCCCAAACCACTAAGAGGCAGTACTGCTTGCAAGATTGGGGTTTGGGATTGTTATGACCTGCCCCTCTTCTGTTTTAGGCTTACGTGATGAGCACTCAAAAGTTGCCCAAAATCACATTTAAATATATTTTCAGAGTATTTCTGATCAATAGAGTTTTGTTACCAGGCTTTATTTGTGCCCTCAGTTTTCAGTAACTCATTTCAGCCCTCCATTCTCATGACTGATTTCCTTCAGAACTTGGATATTATTACAGATTCCGTTGTCCTTGGTAAATGGGGTAGTTGTTCAGTGATACTAGCTCCTTTATTTTCTGACTGGGTTAAAATATAAACACAATGTTTAGCTGTAATCCTGTGCTTGCAAGGTAGAATATCTGTTCCAAGCAAATACAGATCAATTGAGCTAAAACATGAAGAAATGCAATACTGATCGCAGCACTGAAATTCCCTGAAGCTTTGTGGATAGTGCTTAAAGAAACTGCTCAGAAAACAAACATGATCCTCATTGTGAATCTGTTTGGTGCTTCTCCACATCAGCTTTCAAATGTGAAGCCTGCAGTGTATATCTCATGCAATAAACATTTCTGCTGCTTTCCTGAAGGTGGACTCCTAGTATAATGAAAAGATTTCTGTATAATTAAAAACAACAGTGAAATACCCAAATCTGAATTCTACTTTTGCTGTTTGCTGGCTGAATAAGCTAGCTGCAAGTGACTAGAAACTTAGTATTATGAATGTGACGGAGATGGTGACATAATAAAGTGTAACAATACCTGCCCTTCTGATCGCATCACAGTTGGGAGGATCAAAGAAAATGATACGAAGGAATCTGCTCTGTGAAAATACAATACCATCATGTAGACGTATTATTAAAAGGGCCTTCTTATTTTTACATGGGTCATCTCACGGAAGGTTTTAATTCAGTTTTGTTGCTGTAATCTTTGGTTGAATCTCGACTGAGCCTATCATTGGCATTTTGTGTTTTTGAAGATTTATACCTTTTGTAAACTTTGTGGCAGTCTTAATTCACTTTTGTTGTTTATCATAGGCTGAGTCTGGATTGCGATGTAGCTGGAGTGAGTTTTCAGTAGTCCAAGGTAGTATGCCACTTTCCTAAAGATGAAGTTTGAAGTTCTGTGACTTTTCTTTATACTTTATAAGATGTAAGCAGTGTTACGGCTGGAACTGGAGCTGGAACTTAGGCTTCATGTGTGCCAGGCAAGCACTGAGTTATATCCCTTGTGTGTTTTTTCTTTATTTTTTTTTAAATTTTGGGACAGGGTCTCACTAGGTTGCCCAGACTGGCCTTGAACTTTGATTCTCCTTTCCCAGCCTTCTGAGTAGCTAGGGTTACAGGTGTGTGCCACCACGCTTGACTAGTTACTGCATTTTTAAAAGAAAATTTCAGACCAGATCATAATCTGTGTTTTGTTGAGGGAAAAACAACCTGTGGAGGACTAATACTTTATCTCTCTTTTTTCAAATGCAGGCCTATCGGAAGACTCTTGGAAGTCTGAAGAGTTCCTCATACAAAACATCCAAGAGCTTGAAGAATTTATTTCAGAAACATGACACGAGCTGGCCTGCTCCTGTTTTCTGGCAATTCACATCTAAGTGGATTGCCTTACTGTGTTGGCCAGGGTGGCCTCAAGTTCCTGGGCTCCTGCAATGCTGCTGCCTCCTTCACGGCCTCCTGGCAGCTGGGACTGCAGGTGGCACTCCACCGCCCTGGTTCTTTGCCATTTTCTTTTTTAAAACAGTGCTTTCAAGCTCCTTCCATCTCAAATGTCTCACGTAGGTTGTTGTCTTGCTTAAGGTGGGATGAACATTGCTTCAAGTCTGGTTATTTTCCAGGATTGTGTGATATTTAATGAGTCTGGCTGGCCTAGTCCATACTCGTGTAGGTCTGCAGTAGTGTGTGTGTGTGTGTGTGTGTGTGCGCGCGCGCGCGCGCGTGCCAACATGCCTTTTCTTGTGGGGGGTAAAGGGGGACGGTGGCCTACTGATGGCCTCTTCTAAATTGTCCACTGGACCAGGCAGTGGTGGTAGGAACTTCTCCCCACCCCTCTTTGGCAGGCTACAGGGATAGAGAAATGCTAGCCTGAAAAGTTAGTATTGGGTGCCACTTGGCTGGTGATGAAACCCTGAAACCGTGGAGAGGACAATGGAGAAGCCAGGCCCTGGGGAGGTAGTTGGAGCCAGAGTTTGTCAGGCCTTCAGATTAATCTGAAGTTGAAGGCCACATTCATAAAGTGTGCCCCAAAGTCCCTGCCCGCCTGTTGGGTTGGATGTTCCACCAGCTAATCCTTGACCAAGTGACAGCGTCCAGATGTTCCCCAGGGGAGCCCAGGGCCCACGGGAGCTCTGTTTTACTTGGCTTCCTACCCATCAGCTTCCCATGGGCTTCCCGAAAGCCTTTTCATCAGCTAACATTCAGAAATTCCTGGAAAGGATCTGCGCAATTTTTACGGATTTTTAGAAACAGGGTCCCGCTCTAGCGACACCCGCTGCCTTAGTCTCTAGTAGTTGGACCACAGGCACGCACCACCACGCCCAGTTGAAGAATTTTATGTTTCTCAAAAATCAATAAACTGAAAACCTTTTTCTAAGTGACCGCGATGCAAGGGCGTCGGGGGCCTGAGAAGACGCCAACGGTACGGGATCCTTGTTGCGGCCCGTGCCATGGAAATAACTCATTACCGTGCGCATCTTAAGACAGCAATCCCGGTTTCTTACGGGGATAAACTAATTCTCCCTGTTCAGCGACGGAAGTGATCCGAAGCCGCATTTGCTAGTGTGACCCAGCGCAGGGCGGATCTGGGTGTTGGGGAGCAGCGGCTGGACCCGAGCGAGGCAGATGCAGAGCGGGGCCGGAGCGCGGCGCGCGGGCAGCGCCGGGACTCTCGGTTTCCAGCCCTGCGGGAACCGGGGGAAGTGAGGCCACCGCGGGGAAACCCGAGCGGGATGGGGCGCGGGGGCGCTGGGTGACCCAAGTGGCGCCCGTTCTGCGGGCGGGGACCGCGGACGGCGGAGCGGGGGAGAAGGAAGAGGCGTCTCCCGCGCCCGGGGGCCGCGCGCCGCCAGCCGCAGGGCGAGGCGGGGCCCGCGCGCGTCGCGGTCCCTCTGGGTCGGCCGCAGGACGGGCGGGGCGGGGCTGGCGGCGCTCTGGGCTGGGCTCCGAGTCCCCGCCGAGCCTCCCGCCCGCCCCCTCCGGGCGTCCGGGGCAGCGGGGCCAATGGGCGGCGAGGGGAGTGGAGCGGGAAGCGCTGCGCGCTGGTCCTGGCTTCCCCGGCTCGTGGCCGCGGCGCCGGAGCCAAGTTTGCGCCCGATCGCGTCGCCAGCCTCCCTCTCGGTGCCCAGGCGGCCGCCCGCTCCTCGGAGCAGCCACTGTCCAGCATCCGGGCGGGGGCAGCCGCCTCCCGAAGATGCAGGATGGCCGCGGAGCCGGCGCCGTCCAGCCTCTCCGCCCGCACCACCGGCTCCACCTGCCTGCACCCGCTCAGCCGGCTGCTGGGCATCCCGCTGGACCAGGTAACTCGCCCGCGCGGGACCCGGGAAGCCGTGCCCACCCCGCCCCTGCCCACGCCGGACAGGTGGGCTGCCGGCTCTTTCTAGTTGCGTTTGATGTTTTTCAGTAAGTGTTCCAAAAATATTCCATACACCCTGCACTGCAAGTTCCGCTGAACTTTTTTAAAAACAGTTTTGGTTTGCATTCAGATTTTGAGATAGTCTGATAGATGAACCCTGTGTTTTCTTCCATCAGTGGACTCAAGTTTTTTTTTTTTTAATTTTTTTTTTCCAGTCTGTACTGGAAATTGAACCCAGGGGCGCTCTGCATGGAGCTGCTTTCCCAGCCCCTCCCCCCTTTTAGAGAGAGAGGGACAGTGAGAAAGAGGGACTCAATTTATATTTAGTTACTTAAGTTTTCATCTGGTTTTCGTTGCTCTGACACTTACTTATGTGGTGCTGGGGTTCGAGCCTGGGTGCTTGCGCATGCCAGGCAAGGCTTTAACTGCTGAGCCACCGCCACTCCAGCCCTTGTAGTTCCTTTTTTAAAATAAAAAACAAAAACAAAAACAAAAAACTGTTTTCATTTTGAGACACAGCCTTGCTGAATTATTCAGGCTGACTTTGAATTTGGCATCTTCCTGTCTCAGCCTCCCTGGCAGCTGGGAGGTGTGGACCAGGCTAGCCAAATCTTTATTATTTTTATTTTTATTTATTTATTTTTGTTAGTAGGAATTGAACACAGGGGCTCTTAACTACTGAGACAGATCCCCGGCCCTTTTTATTCTTTTATTTTGGGATAGAGTCTCACTAAATTGCTGAGGCTGGCTTCAGATTTGCAGTCCTCCTGCCTCAGCCTCCTGAGCTGCTGAGATTACAGGTGTGCACCACCATGCCTGGCTTTATTATTTTTAACTTAGGTGATCCTTAAGGAAAAAAAAACAAGCCTGATTAATCTGCAGATTGTCGTCTATGGGGTTTGAATGAGAGAACTGGGTTTTAGACTTTAGCATAGGGACAGTTATTTTGCATATTATGGGATGCCCACCAGAAAGCCAGGAATGACACACAAGGATGCTTTGATTTTTGAGACCCTGCATTAATTCGGCAGGTGCGTCCTTGAGGTTGGAGGATTATGAGTGGGGGAAGAGGAGCCCTGGTGGTTGCTGGACTGTGGAGGGATTGGCTGCTACCATTCCAGCTTTATTGGCACCAATGATGCCTAAAGGAACTTTCTGGGTTGAGACTGCCTTCCTTCTGTTCCTTGTGTTGCCTCAGGCTAGATCAGCTCTGCACTTAATAAGGACTCAATAAACTCGTGTTGATTTGAGTGGAAAGGGGCTGGAGCAGGGCCGGCTGAGCCCCGATGTTTTCTGCCTGAATTCTTGCCTCATGTCCCTTGCTTCCTTTTACCTGTGCTTTCTTCTTTTCTTCAAACACAGCATACCTGCTGTCCTTTCTACTCTCATTCCTTCAGCAATGAGGAAGTGAGCCCTGGCCTTTTGCCTGGTTCAGCTACTGTTTACTGAGCCACCCTGGTCCCAGCCTCACCCTGAGGATCTGACCATTGCCTTCTCGGATGTTGCAGATTCAGAGAATCAGGAACTGGGGAGAGGTGTTCCACGTGCACACATTTGTGCCTTTGTCAGTTTCTCTTCAGCTTGGAGAGACCCCAGGGATGCAGGCAGAGGAAGATATAATAGCGAATTCTTTGGTTCTGAAACTAAATATAACTCTTTGCTGAATTTCCTTAAGGGGAGTTTATTTTACCTCTCCACTTCCTGTCAAAATTTATTTATTTCAATTGCATTTTGTTTTAATCTATTCTGCACAGCTAGAGGAGAGAATCCACGGGGCTTTTCATGTGGAAAGGGATACATAGATGAAGTCCCACACAGGTCAAGCCTGGGAGGTGCTAGAATAATGTTATTAATGCTGTATACCTGCATCCACCACCACCCCCAATCTCCTGGATTTGTTTTTAATTTATAAAAGAGAGTGAAGGGACTGTAAAGATGTTTAAGATTGAGATGGGAGAGAGGATTTCTGGGATGAGCCCAGGGAAAATGTTGGCCCTGGACAGGCACACTTGGGATCTCCTAGATCTTAGGTCACCCTGATTGATCACCCTCCAGCAAGGTCAAGTCTGAATGACTCTTGGTGGAAGAACTCCCCATAGGGCAATGCCCCAGGCAGCTTATTTTAGACCCAGGGAAAACTCCAACTGTAAATAATGTGGTTTGAGGCTAAGTTGTGGCCTGAGTTTGGAAGCTTGGTGTGTTTTCTCTTTCACACGTTCGAAGCTTTTTCAGGGCTTGGATGTCAGACCCATCTGGGTGAATTGCTGCTTTCCCAGCAAACTTCCTACATGACCTCCAGCTGGTACTCTATCCTCTCAGAGCCTCACCGGCCTCATGTGTAAAATAGGAGATGGCAACAGAGTTACATCCTGGGGCTGGGAAATTTCATGTTTCACGCGAAGTCCTAGGATTGGAAGGTCCTCGCATTAGGGTGTTGGCAAGGAACAGAATTTAACTGAATTGGTTGAAATACAGAGACTTTAATGAAATGCTTGCTTAGACTGGTGTGTGCAGGGCTAAGGGACCCAAACGAGCATGGGATAGGGGTGTCACTCAGTGGTAGAGTGCTTGCCTAGCATTCAGGGTTCCATTTCCAGCACAGGGAGAAAAAAAAAAGAAAAAAGGATGTTGAGTTACCCACATCTATAGCTGCAGGAGACAGGGTCAGAATCCATTACCATGGCCCAGTGAGGGCTGCACCCAAACCCTGCATCCCTACCAGGAGGCCATGAACTTCAGCCTTTCTCCTTCGCACCCCCCAGTCCTTCCATCTCTTGTTGGCGCCCCCCAGTGGTCTGGTGCTACCCAGGGGTGGGTGATCTGCAACCTCTGGGTGATTCATCTGCTGGGCTCCTCTTGGGCCAGAGAAGGAGGAGACAAAGGCGGAGCCAGAAGAAGCAGGGCAGCCTGAGGATAAAAATGCAGTCCTTGATCAGTGCTTGCTCCCGTCTCAGGGAAGAGTGGCTCTGTATTGGCCCGAGATATGCTAAAAATGATAAAAACACACACTGAGTTCCCCAAATCGTTCTGCATGTGCCACTTGAAGACATCGAATTGTTTTCTCAGTGTTTTGTATTTCCTGTGTCCTCTTGTAACTTCAGATTGATCACGTTTCTGTGAATGTCTTTAGCCTCTGGGACTCCCTGTGTCAGGTAGTTGATTAACTGCAAAAATTGAAATACCCTTCGAGCTTTCTGGTTTGCAAGTAAAGAACTCATTTTTCATCTGCTTTTATCTGTTTGTTTAACTTCGGGGCATCCTTAAAAGGAAGCCTGTGTACTGTTTTGTGTATATTGAGGATGAGCCCGGGTTTTGTTTCTAGGGACTTTTACTAGCCTGACAAGCTCCTAAAGATGTTAAATGCAAAATCACTAAAGTTAATTAGAGGCAGAGCACAGCAATTCCGATACAGAGTACAGGAAACACAGGAGGACTTGGGGGCTTCAACAGGGTGGCATCGATACATTGTTGAAAACGCATTTTGAACTGAGCCTCGTCTGCTGAGCAGACTTGGAACACCCACAGCAATTGGATTATTTAGATACAAAGCTTCACTTACACTGGATACAGGAGGAAGAACTTTTCTTTCCCATTTATGGGGAACCAAGGAACAGAGAAAGGGGAAAAGCTCATCTTCGCTTGTGCTCTCCCCTTTTGTTTTGGTTGCCGAGTGTGACAAGATCTGCTGTCCAGCAGAACCTTCTGTTTGAAAGGTTGATCTGACTTCCGGAATGGATATTGTAACTTGCTGTTTTTAATTTGTGTGGCACGGGGTTATGCACTGGGAGCTAGGAAAGCAGAAAAGGAAACTGTGCCAGGCTGAGGGACTTAACCTGTGGTGGTGGCAAATTCTGGGTGCCAAGGATGTGTTTACCTACTGGCACCTCCAAACTGTCCCCAATCCCCCAATTTAGCATCTGCTAAAAAACAAAACCAACCAACCAACTGGGAATTCAGGAAATGATTTTGAAATTAAAGCGGGAAAGGTTTGGGAGTGCTAAAGCACTCTTGTGTTGCAGTTCAGAATCTGAATGAATGAGGACCAGCTTTAAAGACCGGGCCCTCTGGACTAAAGGTGCAGCAGTGGGTTTTGATTATCCCACGGGGTGGGGTGGGGCTGTGACCTTGGGTTTCTCTACCTGCCCAGAGCTTTCAGTCACCTGGTTGGTCCCTTGCGGTGCATGGTGAGCCCAACCTTCAGTTCTGCTCTTATCTATGCCTTGCCCTCACTGAAAGCTCAGCTCACATTCCACAGTCATCACTGAATCAATTAAATATTTATTCAGTCCTATTAGTACCAGGTACCTGGCCATGTGGTAGAAATGGAAAAGAGAGGGAGGGAAAGAGAGAGAGAGAGAGAGAGAGAGAGGAAGAGAGAGAAAGAAAGAGAAAGAAAAAAAAAGAGAAATCCACCCAAACCCCCCAAGGTCCCCATCCTGGAAGAGCTCATATGCCAGTGGAGATCCATATAGGAGATCTGTGTAAGTATACAGGTGGTGCATACTCACAGTCAGAGGTATTGCTCAGAGAGAAAGCCCACAGGCCACAATGAACTCCAGCAGAATTTGCTGTTTGCATTTAACCTTTGGAGAATGTTTTCTTATGATATTCTTGAATGTTGTTGTGATCTTGCTGGGTTCATGTGCTGAATTACAACCTCATTTAAAGTCTCCTTGTGGTCTGGATTTTTATGCTCCTTTGCATTCCCAGGAAATTGTAGATGCTCAATAAAAGTCTCTCTTTAGTGACAATATATGCCAATGTTGCAAAATATTAAATTTCAATAGAGGGCATCATTTTAATTTTGTTTTTATCATTTGGTGCTGAGGGTTAAGCTCAGGGCCTTAAGTGGGTCAAACACGTGCTCCATCACTGAGCTTCAGGCCTGCCCAGGACCTTGTTTTATTATGGTTTTTATTGGAGCTTTATGGTTATACACAGTGGTTGGGTTCATCCCGACAACTCGTACTGCATGGAAGTGGATTTGCTGGTGATACTTCCCTTTCCCTCCTCCATTTCCCCCCGACCCTCTTCCCTCTCCTCTATTCGACTTCCTTTAGCTCATCTATTAACTTGTATTTGAGTGATTCTTTATGTAATCTTATCCTTTTGCTTTATTTTGCTCTAGTTTCCACATATGAGAGAAAACATTCGACCTTTGGGTTTCTGGGTTTGGCTCATTTCACTTGGCATGGTTTTCTCCATGTCTAACCATTCACTAGTATATGCCATAATTTCATTCTTGTTAGTAGCTGAGTAGAACTCCATTCTGTGTGTGTGTGTGTGTGTGTGTGTGTGTGTGTGTATTTCTTAATCCATTCATCCACTGATGGGCATCTGGGTTGATTCCATAGTTTAGCTGTTGTGAATTGTGCTGCTGTAAGCATTGTTGTGGCTGTGTCACTTCAGTGCAGTGGGTCATATGGTGGCTCTATCTGTAGTATTTTTGGGGACTCCAGGAGCTTGCTGTTAGAGTGGATAGGAGATTGCCTTTGTGGGAGGAAGGTCCTCCATCCTGCCGGTCTCCGTGCCGTCCCTAGGCTGAGTCCTAGAAATCTGACTCTAGCAACCTGCCCTCCACCTGTGCTCTCCAGACCACCAGGGCTCAGGACAGGGGTCCCACGAAGCAGGCCCAGGACATTGGCTGTGGAGAGACCCACTTTTCTTCCTTTTTTGGCTACAGTCATTTCTACAAAGCCAGGTCTGCTCTCCCCACTTAATATTCCCTGCTGGCCTGCTATGGAAACTGTCTGGTTCATGGGAAGAAATTCATTTGGCTAGATCACAGACAACAAGGATCGAGTTGCCTCTGTATCACAGTGGCCAGGGCCAGGTGGTGATAACTGCAGCGTGAATGAAGTACTGCCACCCTTTGACGGCTCACGGTGACAACAGGGACGTACATCCCAACAGTGGAGCCTGGAGGTGGTTTCTAGAGCTTGAGGGCTGCTGATACATACACATGGCTGGGGACCAAAGGACCAGAGCAGGGTGTGGGCATGGGGTGGGAGACCGACGCTGTGCTTGGTGGGGGGAGTGGGCCTGGCTCTTCACACCTTGGCAGAGCAGGAATTGGGTCTTGAGGGCTGAATATGAATTTGTGAGGCCAAGTGGGGAGGGCCATGCCGGGTAGCAGGGCCACGTGGACAGAGGGGCGCAGGTGTGAAGTTCCTCCTAGGAACCCAGTGTCCATGCAGGGGCTGGTTGGTGCTGTTGTGTGGACTTTGGGAACAGGATGGGGAAGGAAGAAGGGCCCCTCCAGACCAGGGGTCAGGAAACTTTTTCTAAAAAGAGCCAGACAAGTCTTTGTCACAGACACTCAGCTCTACCACTGGTGGCACGAAAGCAACCACAGATAATATGTTGGCCATTGGATGTGGCTGTATCCCATCATACCTGAGTTATGGACACTGAAATTTGAGTTTCGTGTAATGTTCAGGTGTCACAAAAGTGAAATTTCCTTCTTTTGATTTTTTTCAACCCTTTGAAAATATAGCCTGGTGCAGTGGTGCACGCCTATAATCCCAGTGACTCGGGAGGCTGAGGTAGGAGGATCACAAGTTGGAGGCCAGCCTGAGCAACTTAGTGAGATCCTGCTTCAAAACAAAAAAATTACAAAGGGCCAGGGAAGTGGCTCAGTGGTAGAGCTTTAGTGTGCCCAGGAAGTTGCTACCTTTAGGTTTCTGTGGGATCCAGCTTTGACCTACTGATCTGAATATCAGGTAAAGGCTGCCTGAGTGAATCTGAGGCCAGCTACAGTTCTAGCGCCACTGAAGGCGAAGGGAAGGCACTGAACTAAGTTTCTGAGTTGTGAAAGGACTTGTGGTTTCCGGGGTGGCACAAGAGGCTGCCTGCAGCAGGAGGTGGGTTCCGAGGATGAGTGAAGGTTTAGACCAGAGTGGGTTTGGTGGGTTGCCGGGACTTAGCCGTTGGAAACCATGCAGCTTTGGAGGCACAGACCTGTGCCTGTGTGTGCTTTTCCTCTTTGAGCATCTCTTTTCAGGAGCAGGAGACAAGCAGGCTTTGGAGAGTGCTGCACAGGGTGGGAAAGACCCTGAGGAGTGTCAGCAGTGATAAAAGGGGGAAGGGAGCTGTCTGGGGGTGAGGGACCTGGAGGAGCAGATGTAGGCAGGACATCTGGGGGCTCCAGTTCTGAGCACAGGACTCCGAGTGGTGCCTTCTGGGCCATCACGAAAGCTGGGGTGCGGGCAGGAGGGTGGGGTGCAAGTCAGTGTAGTTTGGCAAGCTGAGGAGCAGGTTGTCTGGCAGCTTCTCCTCTCAGCACTGAAGCTGCCTGCGTGCTTCTGGGATTTGAAGCGTAGAAGACCATGCAGTACTGAGGATTTCCAGGGACGTGGAAGATTTCTGGCAGCTGAAAGCAGAACCAGAGAGGGCATGACCTGCTGTGCTGCCGGCTCTCAGCAGCCACTCTGCGTCCTCCGCTCTTAATGTTAGGAGCCCCTCTCCCCTGACTTTGACTTTGCTGTTGTAGTGGAGAAACAGGAACAGAGGGAGGTCAGTGGTGGGAGGGAGGGAGATGACTCATGGAGGAGGAAGCCAGCGCAGCACCGGGGACACAGGGAGAGAGGTGAAGCGGGCCTGCTGGGCAGGGGGCTGCGTGTGAGTGGGAGGGTCCAGTGGACAGTCCTGGCTGGCCCCGAGCACTGCAGGTACGCCCAGGAGGCAGGCTGGCCCTCCTGGAAAGTGCTCTGACACTGCGGGAAGGGTGGAGAGAGCGCAAGCCAACTGGCCATACACTCCCGGGCATTTGAAGCAGGGCCCCAGTGTGTCCTGGAACTTTAACCTCACTGTTGTGAGCAAGACGTGGTCTTCACAGCTTGGCCTCAGTTTACCTATCCTGCTTACGGACGCCATCCACTTCATATAGTGAAGGCTGACGCTAGCGGTGCCTCACTTAACTGGGGACACAGTGCTAAAAGTTATTTCTCAAGTTTCAAATGAAAGAGCAGGTCCTCGGGGCTGTGGGACCTGTGTGGATCCTTGCTGGGAAGGGCAGAGGCTGGACTGGAACCCAGGGCTGGTGCTGGAGTCCTGCTCCTAGTTGGCAGCTGCACTGGGTCCTAGCCCTGTGCGTATTCCTCTCCCGGAAGGGGACTGATTACTTCTCATCCCTCCAGCCTCTGCCACCTCCTCCAGCTGTGTTCCTCTTGTGTCCTCATCCCTGAGGCCCTGTGATCACTTCCTCCTGACTGTCTGTCACCTGGAACCTCTGTCTCCCCCAGGGCCAGATGGAGCCCTCTGTCTTCCCTTTGGTTCTTTCTGTGTTTGTAGTTAACTTTACTGTATTTCATTATCTGAAAACCATGTATACAACCATGTATACCTGAGGGCTGTCCAACTGCGTGCGGCAGCTTCATGTCCTTTGAAAGGACACCAAGTTTGAGTCAGAGTCTAATCCTGTGATATAAAGGACAAGACAGAGGAAGCCGTCCTTCGAACAGTTGCATCCATGTCTAGGGTACGCTTGCTTTTCTAAAAACAAAAACATGCATGCTTGTCCCAGTGAGCATTTTATTGGCATTTGTCACACATGGTTGATACTTTGTGACCAGTTCTTATAGCTCATAAGCATTGCTCCAATGTTATACCAAGTCAGTGAACATAGTTTCCCCTTGGACGTGCTCAATCGTAAGATGAAGCCCATTCTTTCTCCTCTCCAGAGCATCCTGTCCACACTGCATTGTGATCCTGTCTGCTGTCTGTGGTGTCCATATGTTGTTCTTTCTGCCCTGCCCAGCTCTGAAAGGCTTCGATTGTTTCTTACTGGGCTCTGTGTGCCAAAGATTGGGTTAGAACAGGAACATGGGGATGATGGGGACCTCATCGCCCTCTGGGAGACCAACCTAAAAGCGCTTGTTAAACGGCTGTAAATCCGGGTAACTCTGTGTGCTCCCTGCTGGAGGTCATGTGTGCCCACACCGTGCCCAAGGACACGGGGACTCCAGAGGGTGCTGGGGGAGAACTTCCCAGAGTGGCAGCTTGAGGAGAAGGGGACAGGTGAGGGAGAAAGTGCCAGCACATTGAGTTTAAAGATCCAGTTGTCCTCAGTGATTCATGACTCAGCAGCATCTGTTTACACGTAGGATGGCCCTGCTCAGAGCTGCTCAGATTGGGTGGGCTTTCTAGGCAGAAAAGGCCGAGGGAAGCAGAAACAGGAATCAGACGCAAGGTTGCTGCAAACTTACTTTCCTTATAGGATTGAAATGGACAGGGTTCCTAATCATGTGGGCTCAGGAGGCTGGGCCCCTTGACATTGGTTGCCGTGAATCTTCTTTCTGGGGAGAACTGGCTCGCTTCAAAGTTCACCCAGCACCTGTGACCCCTTCTTGCTGAGCTCTAGTGCGGGAGCTCGTCCACAACAGTGGCCTCCCGTGAATTCTGTTTGACACCAGTGAGAATGAAGTTAGGCCCCTTCGCGTACTTAGGACGAAGCAGGGACTAAACACATATTTGTTGAATTGAAACAATTTTATCTACATTTGTGGTTTGGAGGGAATGGCTAAATTAAGATAAAATTGGGGGCCAGTTCTTTTTCCCAGCTGAGTTGGGCCTGATGGTTATTTGGAATCTGAATTTCAGATTGAATAGGCCTGTTACTAACTTAAAAGCTAATTTGTGGCTCCGTTGCTGATAGTTACATGTTAATCTCAGGTCGCCTAATTATAACACACTCCATTCTCATTTCCAAATGTGGAGCTGATAGATTCGTCACTGGCAATTACAAACGCAGATATTATTATCATTTTTACCGGCTAGCTGTCTCAGATTCATGTGAATAGCATGTAGAAATTTCCTGTAGTTGTCTAAAGTAGAAGTCACCCATATAAAACACTTTCAAGTATTCTGTAGCACGGTCTCTGAATTTTATTTATTAAAAAAAAAAATCAGGAAAGACTATCTAGTGAGATGCAGCCCAAGATATCTCTTGTACCAGCAATTTACCAAAAAAAAAAAAAAAAAAGTATGTGTCTTTTAGTAACAGAGGTTGTGTGCTAAGAGATTTTCTATTTTAAGCAAGTCAACCCTTTTGGTAAACAGATAAAGGGAAGATATCTGCAGTCTTATTAATAACAATTCCTAGTAGTTTGGCCAGGAACACCAGGATAGAGTCAGTGGGAAAAGGAACTTCTGGTTAAAAATGTGCTTTACTAAAAGTCCGCTTTCCCCTGGGCTTAAGAAATGTGACCATCCGCAGTGAGCTGACCTCATTAACCCATTTGTAATGTGTTTTTTAAAGTTCTCCTAAAAATGTACTCTTGGTGACTCACTTACCAACTTCCTTGTAATAGTAGGGCTCTGGAACTTTTTAAAGTTACTTGTGGTTAATCTTTTATGCTTTGGTGATTCTGATCTGATTCCAGGTATGGATTTGAAAGTCCACAGTAGCCTTAAACAGTTGAAATGTTGAAATAAGATTTCTGGACTGATACTGTTGGGGATCTCCTATCATGTCACCATAAATATTCCATCCTCTGTTTTCGTTACCAAAACAACCACACAGAGCTCAGGTTATAGTTTAATTTGGAAAGAGTATGGGTACATTTGAAAAGTTCGTGGCCAGTATGTTCTAAATGCTTCTCTCAAACAGGAATTGAAATTAAGCAATTATTGTGGCTTTTTTTCCCCCCTCTCAACTCTGTCTTATTCATCATCGTACAGCTCTGACCTGAAGGGGATGAATCAGCAAAGGTGCCCAGCAAAGGCTGCTGAGGCCTAGAGGAAGTTGCTAAACTCAAAAGTCGTTTTGTGAAATTTCATGATGTGGTTTAACTGCGAGACTCTGGTTCCTATGAGACTTTTACCCCTCTGTTATTCTTTCTGCTCCAACTTTGGTTTTATTTATTTATTAGATTATAATCTTTTGTGTTTTATTAATTATTTTTATTTGGTATTGATACAGGCTAAACATTAATTTAAATTTTCTGACTAGCTACTACACGCATTTAGTATTAAAAGCACAGGTGGAAAAGAATAGATACTGAAAAGTCGCACTGTCTCCCCTCTCTGGCCCCTGCTTTCCTAGCTGGCCAACCTCCTGCTTGCATCGTCAACCCCTGTGACAGCTTTCAGAGAACATGCATGCCTCTGTGCATGCAGAGTCTGTTTCCTGACATGTGTGCGAGTCTGAGCCTCGCCCCCTTTTTTTAAGCTTTGTCTCCTAGGGATTGATTCCTATCTGTGTACTGAGCTCTGAAGACATCTGAATTCCTTCCTGCCTTTTCTGGAAGCTGTTTCTGCTCTTCCAAGTACTGCCTTGTCCTTCAGCACACCCTGAAATGCTTCCAGAGGTGCCCATGAGGAGGAGAGCCGGGGATGGGAAGCTGTGGGGTTTTCCCTGTCCCCTCTGGTGGAGAGAAGAGACTCTTGACCTAGGCACATGCCCTGTGTGTGAGGGATGTAGATGGCTCTGCCTGGGTGGCCTGTCCCCCGCACCTCTCCAGAACGCTTGTCTCATCTGCTGCTTCCAAGACCCGTTCAGCCATGCCATTCATTGCAAGATCTTCCATGGTTGCAAGCCGTGGTTGTTTTTAAATTGTAAAGAAACACTTTTTGAGAGTAGAGAGCATAAACCGATTCCTTTTCTTCCATTTTGGTGGTCTTAGCTGAAAGGATTGTAGCTGTGTGTTTTATTTTTCAGTTTCAGTGAACTGCGTGCATCGGAGTGCATGTTGGCCAAAGTGGACTGAGCCCTGTGGCTGTGGAATCGTCCCTCTTCCACCTCAGGAGGCTTTCGATGCATTTTCCCCTGGGAAGAAGAGAGGGGCTTCTCCTTTTTTTGTCCGCTGGGGGTGTGGAGGAGTTGAATCTCCCTTCTGAATTCTAAAACATAACTGACCTTGGTCTCCAACGGTCAGCTTGAGCTCACCTGCAGGCTGTTTAACAGGGAGCAAATCAACTTTGCTGTAGACTGCTATTCAGGGAGTCATTTTACGCAAATCAGGGCAGGAAAAAAAAAAAGGAAAGTTTTCCATTTTAACTTTGAAAAAGCGTGTAGGTCCTTGGATGGAGTTTACGAAGGCACATGAACGATCTTGCTGTTTCTTATTACTCTGAGCCATATCGAGGTAATATCTACTTAATTTTATAGTTAGGTTTACTAAGTTGCAAAACCCAAGTTGTCTTTTTTTTTTTAATCTTTCCCATGACTATGTAGATTGTCACAGATACATCTTTATGTGACTGCCAGTTTCGTTATCTCGGGTTAAAAGACAATGAGGCTGGACGCTATGGTCAGGTCATCGGGATGGAGGGCGGGGCTGTGTTTCACCGTAATCAGGAATAATGGATTAGGGCTGTGGGTCCGTGCTAGTTGAAATTTGAGGGAGAATTGAAGAAAGCGTGTGGGGCTGTAAAACGGTTTAGAAATCAGCTATTTATGACTTTTCACAAGGGCTGAAAAGCCACTTCTTCTGTACTTGACAATCTTCAAACATTTATTGGAGTAATATGAGTCTAGCTGTGGTTCCCTGTCGCAGTTTCAAAAGAACTGGAAAACTGAGAAGATCTGTACAAGAAGAGCGAGGCTGAAGGTTGCTGAACAAGAGGAAACGAACTTAGTAAGTAAATGAATTGGCTGAGAGGGCAGAAGCGACAGGAGCAGGAGACTCAGGAAGACCTGGAAAGGCAGGCGAGGCAGCCCCAGGCTGGGGGACCCAGTGAGAGGGCCCTGGGGAGAGATGCCTTCTTCTGCTATTTTGTAACAGAGCTTTTGAGCTCAAGTGTTGATAGTCCCAGGGTGCATTTCTCAAAACTGAAAATCCCACATTATTATCTAGCTGTTAAGTATCTCCAGATATTTTGAATTGTATCAACATTTCCATTATTGTCATCTTCTTCTTTTGGGACCCCATAATGATGCCGGTGACGTGAATGTCGGGTTCATGTCCTCTCGGAGAATGAAACCGAGGGACACCAAGGCAAGCGGAGTAGATGGATTTTATTATAGAAAGTAAAGCACAGGGAAAAGAGCAGACTTCCCCCAGAGTGGGGAAGGGGACAGAGCCGATGAGGCAGTGAGGTTTGCTCTTTTATATGACGTCCTGTCCTGGATTGGTCATTGATTCCCTGCTCCTGTACCTAGGACACAGGTATGGGGAATTCTGGTCCAGTCTTTGATCTGTGCCTTAGGAGCCAATAGAAAGAATGTGGTTCCTTGCTTAGCAGCAGGGAGTGTCTGCATCTGGGCCTATCTTGTCAGACCCTCATTAGCATTGGGGGATGTCTTTGCCTTCTCAGGAAAGATGATCTCCTTATCAACCCACATTGCTCTGCCTACACTGACTGCCTAACTTTTTCTGCCTCATTCCCCGCTCTGTTTAGGGAAACCCAAACTGCTTTGGGGGTTCTGGTGACGATCGAATCTGGTTACTTCTGGCTGAAAAAGGGGTGTCGTTGTAGGGCAAGCAGTTTTGGGTCTTCCCTTGATAATGTTTGGGTTGAATAAGGAGTCTGTGATACAGGTCATCTGGAGTGCTCCTGGGTGGCTCCATCTTCATCACAATCGGGAGTTCATTAGACTCTAAGTTGGAGTGGATCTGCTGAACTAGGATATCAAAGATTAATATCAGAATGAAAATTAACATTGAGTTTAAGAGAAGGAAACCAGGTCTGTTATTTGGCTCCTCAAAGAAACACATATTGTAATTGAAAGTCTAGGGGTGTACAGAAAAAAAGACATCTAACACAGTAAGCTAAATAGCAGCAGCTAGAACCTTGAATGACAGTATAAGGATTAGTCATCACAGAGTGGAGGAGAACGTCTGCTTCATTAATTACCTTAAGGCCATTCGCCATTTGGTTTATCATGATGGAATCTTGAATGTTTGAAAGTAAATTTCTCCCTTAAGGGGTAGGAACTCTTTGGACTATCAGGATGCAGGAGAAAACACCATCCTGTCCATTTACAGCTTAATGGTAGAGTTGAGTTTCTAGTTACAGCCCTCCAGACACTCCTTGCACTGTCACAATATTAGGAGGGGGATCCAGGGTAAGAGACAAGTACAAAGGCTAGTGCCAGTGTCCAAGAGGAGACTGACCTTTTGGCTCCCCACAGAGAAGCATATAAGAGGAGTCACAGAGCCATAAAAGCTGAATTCGACCGTGTCAGGCCTGTGTGGGGAACTTTGCACCAGAGGGCCTATGCCCCTAGGGACACAGTTATTGCCTTCGACAGATAGGATAGGGCCTTAGTGGTGGTTGCTTGGCCTGTAGGCACTGCAGGTAATGTCCCCCCTTTTCACGATGGACATAAGCCCTTTTCGTGGCTTGGGGTCCATTCCATTTCTCTCCTATATTATCCTGGAAGCTTACTCCTTGTAGGGTCATAGCCAGCCAGTGCCTCAGTTTTTTAGTATCTATGGTCCCTTTCTTTCTTTTCCTCCTGATCATTATTATAAAAGACAGAGGTTGCAAGCGAGGAGACGTTATCTAAAGACTGATCAGGGCCATGTGCCAATTATTGTAACTTCCTCCAAATGTCTGGGGCCCTCTGAATGATAAATTTGTCCTTTGAAATTATGTGGCCCTCTATGGACTCAGGGTCCGTGATGATGTGTTTTCTCAATGCCTCCCTGAGTTTCTCCAGAAAGGCTGTAGGGTTTTCCTGAGTCTATATTAAGTATTTAGTTAATATACAGCCTTATATCTCAAACATGAATCAAAGAAACATTAAGAGAGCTCCTTTTTGTAGAAAAGGTAGCAAAATGTTTTTATGTTTCCCCATTGCTAACTTTTAAATAAATTAGGCACTCATTATTACTTACAAACATACAGTTAAATTTTTATCCCAGTATAAAGTCAGGTTACTCTAATCCAATTACAAAATATTAAATGACATAAATAAATACATACCTAAAATTGTTGTTTCTATATAAACCTGAAGACCATTGTTACAAACAACTTTTAGTTTGGAAACATCAGCTTGATAAAATGCTGCCCTAAATTTTACACCTTAAAGAATTTATATACTTGAAAGACATGAATAAATCTAATATACAACAAAGCCAGTATTAATTATATAGATGTCCTTATATTAACTAAATTTAACCTTTGAATAAAAATTTAGGATCCATAGAGTATTATAATAATAATAAGCTTGCATAGGTTTTGCAAAAGCTTTAAAATTTCTAAATTTAGGAAAGTGTTGATGATCAGAAATAAACTTATTATCTGGTGTATAACAATGAAACATTTATGCAGTTAACCCAAGTTTTGAAATACAGTGTGTAAAAGAGAACATGCTGGTTACCTTGTTTGTAACCTTACATAAATTCTTAATTTATAAACTTACACAACATTTAAACAATGCTCAAATAAAAATCTAGTTCTATTTCAGTTATATCAGTTTCAGCTATATTGTAATAACCTACAGTTGCTCTTTTGATGTTATGAAGTAAAACAGGTATAAATTACAATTCCTTTAAGATTTAGTTTTCCTAAGTCATTAAGCCTAACACCTGATAAGAGCATGTCATGCTTTAAGAAGCCCTTGTTATTTCAATACATAGAATTAGATTCTGATTCATGAGAGTACATTACTGTTTGAACTTAAGTGAAACCTTAAATAACTTCAAATTGTGTCAGTTATATTCAACTTAATAACACACAAGCTTCTGAGATTTATCTTCCACAAACCTTCTGTAACTTACTTAGACACTATATTTCTTCATCCTGGAACATTTGTCTCATTCCAGTTTCCATATCAAAGCATATGTCCGTGCCTATCTCCTTTTCTATTTCTTTGCTGCTTGTTGACCCTTTCTTAAATCTGCATTCTGATACAATCCTTATGAAACGTCCAATGTTCCCAATTACTTTAAGGTGAGAAATACTTTGGGTCATACTATTTAAAGCAAAACAGTTAAAAAATACAAAATGAAATTGCCAAGAGGAAACAAGTACCAGTGATCAGACTGATTTATACATATAACCCATTAATGATAAAGCCTCTATGCATTTAAAGCAAATGTAAGCCAGGTTTAAAATGAACAATGTTTAAAAGACAGCACTTGGTTCTTTCTAATTATTTTATCTAATAAAATTAAATATCTGTGTCATCTGTAGTACTTTAATTGATACACAGCTGAAACCTTTTGTACGCTTTACATATAGAATTACACCTGTTAGAATTTTAAATCTTAACAACCTTGCTTTCTTTTAGTGAAGACCCAGATCAAAGCAATCTTAAATTATCTTTTTAGTTTCCAATCTATAAAAGCACATTTAATAAACCAAATGTATGTTACCTTATAGAACTTATAAGAACACACTTAATAAACCCAAATGTCACCTTATACAAACTAAATCAAGATTACTCGAATTTACTTAGCAATTAATGTTTTAACATTTAACATTTTGACTTATTACATTCTCTCCAAAGTACAAGAATGTAGGCCCCTTAAGCATATGTAAAGGCTTGGAACCTGGAGCAGCTGACCTCTCAGATCCTTTCCAAGTAGCTCCTGCTAGAATCTCAGCATGCACGAAGAGAGTAAACATAGTCCCTTAGGCCTCAGAGCCGCCTGAATTTAAAAGTAGCATTTCAAGCCTTTTTTTTTCTTTCTGGTCTCAAACTGGTGTGGGCACTAGCTCTTGTAGTTTGCATTGTAAAAGATGGCTATCAAACAGATAACTAGCTGGTGTCTCCTTCCCTTTTACCAAGGAGCTAAGCTGCAAAATGATAGAATGAGGTTTTTCTTGGGCATTTCTGGGTTATGCAGGCTGGTGGTGAACCTGGCATAACATGAGAACGAAGCCCCTGGCTGAATTAGTGGACGTCCTTTTTCAGGGGGCTTCTGATGGTCAGCAATCCTCTCTCTCCTTTTCCTAAATCCTGCTGGAATTATTGCTGCCTTACCAGCAAGGATGTAAAGGTCTTTGTTTGCCACATGCCAAAAACCTTGGGAATCCAGATTTAGTGGCATTATAATATTTAACGCCCCACAGTAGAAAAGCAGCCTAGAGTGGCCTGTAGTTGAGGCCTTATTTAGCATGGAGGATCTAAGGGAGGATATTTGCCAACTAGTTGTAGCTTTAAAATTTGCCTTACACGATTCTAAACCTGCTTTTACAAAGGACAGAGACCAAACACTTCAAATTCTGTCTCCCTAAATTCCTCCAGAAGTTTCTACAAACCATTACCTCATTAGATAAGAGAAGTGTTTAAAGGTTACTGCACTGCATTAGTCTAGAAGCTCCATTTAGCATAAATGAAAAGTTTCTTATTAAGCTAGACTATGATATAGGCTATTACAATTCCTATACCTAAAACTATTTTGTCATTGTAACCTTACTAGATATGCCATAGCTATCCTAGGTTCTATAACTGTTAATCCTATAAAATATCTGTGCATCCTAATTTATGAGCTAAAATGTTAAAGCCTAACCTCTACAGAGACAAAAAGGGTAAACATGTCTTAATTACTGCTAAGGAGTTAAAATTCAACCTCCACTAAGCCAGGAAAGGCAAACATGTCTTATTTACTGCTAAGGGATTAAAACTCAGTCTCTGCAACAGGAAAGGTAAACATGTCTTTCTGTAGATGTTTTACTTATACTCTTTCTTTGTTCCTTAGTTCTAATTATTTTGCTTTGTATATCCAATTTTGTTTTAAAATCAGTATAGCTTAATTTTCCATGATTTCTATATGTGTTATAAAATATAAAAGTATCCTTCTCAACAATCCGCAACAGTTGTCTAAGCAATAGAATCCTCATAGTAATCACAGAGTTTCAGTTTGAGTAAATTCACAGTACATATAATTACTAAAACACAGCCAATTCCTAGAAGGTGTTGGGGTCTGACCTTTACTTTATCAGCTGCCCTGGATTTTGTTGCTGTTTGCATAAGCTCCTTCTGGAGGGGCTGCTAGATTGTATATTGTTCGATGTGGGCTCAGGCATTTCGAATTGGTATCACCTGCCAATTATTCTAGATCCTTCAAGGGGTGCACGTAGAGGCTTACTGATCAAACGTGTGCCTCTGAAATCCAGGTGTGGCAATGAAGGAGCTAATGTAGAGAGGCCTCGAGGGGGCGGGGTGAAGGCTTTTAAAAAAGAGGCTCCAGCCAGTAGTCAAGAGCTCTTCCTTCGGGAGAGAGCTCTCGTACTTTGCTGCTGGACGTGGTGTTCCTGCTCCTTTGGAAGATGAGCTCTTGTCAGCAGCCGAACCTGCCTATGCTTTGCTCCTGAACTTCCCAGCCTTCAGAACGGTGAGAAATTGCTGTCTTTGTTTGTTCTGAAATAGTCGTGTAGCGTTGCCTTGACTTGTTTGAGGTTATGTAATGTTTAACATTTTGTCTTAGCAGCACAAATGAACGTTGCTTGAAAGAGAGATGTAAGGTATGGATATATAAAAAAGAGAAGTAAAGTTTGGACAAAGAAAGACTGTTTCGGGTCTCCAGCCTGTGCTTTTTCTTATCCCCAGCCTGTCCCTCAGGTCAGAACCCGGCTGGACCGGGACAAGAAGGGATGGTTTTGGCAGTCTCCATGGCTGGCTTGCCTAAGTCCATCCCCAAGCCTGGACTTTGTCAGACAGAACTTCAGTGGACATTGCCTCCTCCAGGGACAGACAAAGTAGAAACATTTCAGAAGAGGGAGAGACTGCTTGGCTCACGCTCTGGGGCTTAGTGGGTCACATCTTTCTCAAAGACTTTAGATCAGACCAAGACTTCATCTCAGGATCTGAGATTCATTGAGGGTGCCCTCCACCATCAGGCCAAACCAGTCAGAAACAAAGAGAAACAGGTAGTGGTCTATGCTGGTACCTGGGGGCTGTCAGGGCCAGACTCTGGACAAGAGACCTTCTTGCAGCACTGGAGAGTTGCCCCAGTCAGCTGCCTTCAGTTGTCTCAAGCCTTCCTCTGTCCCACGTACTAGCTTTGCTCTGGAGGAATGAGCTTTGGAAGAAGAGTTTGGCTCATACGGAGGTGCATAGTTCTGAGGCATTTGCTCAGCACCGTCCAATTGACTGGTTACTTGTAGGATACCCCTAAGTGCTGTTGGGAGAGGAGATCCGGGGAGAAGCCTTTGAGTTCCACCAGGGAGTGGCCCTGGCCGGAATCTCTCAGTTGCTTCACTCCTTCACTCAACTCCTCACATCCAAAGTTAACCAGGTTCAGAGGGCCACTGTCTACTAACGCCAGACACGCTCCGAGCCTATCCAGAAAGAGACAAGGACGTAGAGCTCCGCTTGCAGGGAGCTTACCTCGGTGGCGATCTTGTTCTGGATGGATCCTGGACGCGCCCCTATCTGTTGCCGGCGATGTCAATGTCGGGTTCGTGTCCGTGTCCTCTCGGAGTTGCCGAGGCAAGCGAAGTAGACGGATTTTATCATAGAAAGTAAAGCACAGCAGACTTCCCCCAGAGTGGGGGAAGCGGACAGAGCCGATGAGGCAGTGAGGTCACTGATTGCCTGCTCCTGTACCTAGGACACAGGTGTGGGGAATTCTGGTCCAGTCTTTGATCTGTGCCTTAGGAGCCAATAGAAAGAATGTGGTTCCTTGCTTAGCAGGGAGTGTCTGCATCTGGGCCTATCTTGTCAGACCCTCATTAGCATTGGGGGATGTCTTTGCCTGCTCAGGAAAGATGATCTCCTTATCAACCCACATTGCTCTGCCTACAGTGACTGCCTAACTTTTTCTGCCTCAATACCCGATAATTCACCTGTTGAAAGTGTACAGTATTTTTTAGTTTATTCACGAGATTGTACAACCATTGTCACCACCGAATTTTAGAGCATTTTCATCTCTAAGGAGAAAGCCCGTCTCTAGCGTCCCCATTTCCTCTCCCACTCACCCCAGCTCTGGCACCCACTCATCTACTTTCTCACGATGAAACTTGCCTGTCTATTCTGGACAGTTCGTGGAAATGGAATCATGGGACGCGTGGTCTATGTGACTGGCTTTTTTCATTTCCCGGGGTTCTGGTGATTTTTTTTTTTTTTTTTTTTTTAATCATGTGCATATTCTGTCCTGCATGTCCTTGGTGGGAATATTTTGAGACCTGGATTTAAGGTCTCAGTACTTGTGCTAGGCTGACCAGGCTTCTTTCATCCGCACTTCCTTCTTTGGATTTTTTTTTGGCCACACAGGGCACATACATGAACTTAGGCCCCAAACTCTCATCCTCGGGGAGTCTCTTGCACTTCTGCCTAGGTCCAAGTCCCATAAAAGTACACATCTGCTGTCCCCCGCGGTGGGAGGACAGGCCTTTCTTCTCGTGAGCTGTCTCCTTTCGTGGTTAAGGAGAGGTCCTGGCTTCAAGATGAGTCTTAGCTTTAGAAACACTTGTTCCTGCAACATCTCCCTTCTGGAGGCTTCCCTCCAAGCCACCTGGTTGGGCATGTGCTTTGGGCAAATGCCAGCTTGGAGGGTGCTTGGCCCTGACTTCTGCTTTCTTGCATTTCCAGTTTCTGAGGAATTCTTTCACTTTCTTAGCACTTCAGTTGTGCAGGCATGGAAGTGACATCATTGTAGCTTAATATCAGTATGCCAGTTTATATGAACACAGGTGGTTGCATACAGAAGTATTTGTAGGTATATGAAGATGAGCATTCACACTTAGTTTTCTTGCTTTGTCAGCTGAGAGGGTTTACAGTGAGTGACATCCATCAGCACCAGGTATGCTGGAGCCTAATCTTGGTTCCTAATACCATTCTCCAATAGAAGCTACCAGGACTCCTTGAAGAAATAGCCACTTCTAGGACTGGGCCAACAAATACACAAGAGGAGCTTGTGTTTTGTAGCACCAGAAAGTATGGAAGTCCTCAGAAACAAAAATAAAGCTTGCAAACGATACTAGTGTGTCAAATTGACATAGGAGCCAGTGGAAACTGACTAAAGCTGGAATGATTTGAGTAACCAAGTAAAGAAATATTATTAGCCTATAGGAGTAAAGATTAAAGAAGCAAAAATTATAGGCAGTATAGATTATAGAAGTGTTAGATTATAACTTGGGATATAAACTAAATATTCATTAACTTCCTATTTGATGTAAATAAATGACTAAGTGAGTAAGTACATGGAAGAAAAGAGACCGCGCTCTCTGCAGAATTCCAAATAGCTTATACAGATTCTTTGCCTTAAGGAAGGGGAGCATTGCGCTCCACTCATCCAGGGCTGGCTGTACAGTGACTTTCTTCCCGAGAGTGCAGTGTGGGAAGTGGGGTGGGGAGATTGACTTTACAGCGGAGAAGGCCATCACCACGCAAGTGCTGAAGGTTGACATCCACACTGACAGCTGTCAGCGTGTTACCCTCCCTGGGATGTGGTAGAAATGGCACCTCACCTCTGTGATCTTTCTTGCAAAACCCCGTAACCCCTAAGCCCTGCTCAATTTTGAGATTAACAGCAAACCAATTGCAGATGGGAGTTTCTGCAAAATACTTGACCCATAGTGTTCAAAGCTGTGGAGGCCAAGCAGTACTGTGCTATATATTTCAAATGGCTATAAGAGATAACTTTATTTTATTTTAGTTATTTATTTGCAGTTCTGGGACACTCTACCACTGAACTACATCCCCAGCCCCTTTTAATCTCGGGACAGGATCTTGCTAAGGTGCCCAAGCTGGCCTGAACTTGGAATCCTTCTGCCTGAGCCTCCCTAGTGGCTGGAAATAGAGGTGTGAATTACCACTGTGCCTGGCAAAGAGGATTTTAAATGTTCTTGCCACAAACACGTTATTAATGTTTGATGGATATGCAAATAATTCAACTTTGATCATCACTCATTGATAATATATTGAAATATCACACCGTATCCCATAAATATGAATTGTTACTTTAAAACCTAAAAAAAACTATACTGTTGTACCAATGTTAATTTTGTTTTTTTATAGTGATCGCATAAAATATTAACATTAGGAAGTTGGCTAAGTACATGGGAACTGTGCGCTATTTATGTCACTTTTCTCTAAGTCTAAAATTATTTCAAACAGTCTAGAAAGCCTTTTTCTGGAGCAAGGCACATGAGTATGTCTTGTCCTGTAAACTGTGTCTCTAGACTGTGCAGCGTTGCTCCTCCAGTTCTTTTCAAGAGATGGATGCATGTGCTCGCTTCGGCAGCACATATACTAAAATTGGAACGATACAGAGAAGATTAGCATGGCCCCTGTGCAAGGATGACACGCAAATTCGTGAAGCGTTCCGTATTTTTATAGAATTATGCTTAGTGAAGTCTCCCAAGCTCAGACTCAAGGGTCGAATGGTTTCTCTCATCTGTTGATGCTATCATAGTTAGGGAAGCAGTAGGGCTAACGGCTAACCTAGCAAAACTGCAAATTGAATGACTGAACATTAGGGGGACGGCTCTATAGGATTCTCAGAGGTGTAGGGAGGGGGAGGGGGAGGGTATATGAAGAACTCATAGGAGACTGGAAATTGGGAAGAGGGGGGAACCATCCCAGAAGCC
>PVKS010024718.1:0-30499 GCA_004027875.1 Aplodontia rufa | reverse complement strand
AGAAGCGGGCTGTTTTGGCTGCTGGAATTTGTAGCAGCCCAGACTCCATTCACCAGCGGGAGCAGAGAATCTGGCCTCATCTCAAAAACCCCGCATCAGTGCTAGTGATGGATGTATTTGTTACCTTTTTGCACAAAGACTTACAGAGAGAGCCTCATTAACTTACCCAGGGTCTAATAGCTAGCAAATGATAGGGCTGGGATATGAACCTGGGATCCAAATGTCAATCTTTCTGATTTTTACGAATACCATCAGCTACTCACATCAATATTTTGTAAAATGTATAAGGCAATCTCTGCCCAGGATTTCCCCACTCTAAGCAAATAATGTTGCTGAAATGTTGATATCAGATAAAACAGCTAAGTAATAATTAAGGACCATTTGTAATTAAAGGCAATAAGTAGCGGTTATAACAAGTAAAATGACTTATTGTTTTATACCCTTTTGCATCTGATTGATTGCTCTGCCTTCCTGGGACAACCTCTGAGATCAAGCACCAGGGAAATGCTGGACATTTTTGGTCTCCTAGTAGATCTGACTGCTCATCCTTTTGTGTATCTCTTAATCTCTGTGGAAACCTTTGATGGTAGTTTTGAGAAAGTTTTAGGAGAGATAGTAAAATGGCTAGGTAGTCAGGACCATGGGCCCCATTCAACCACACCTAGAAGCTGGCCAGTAGAGAGCCATTAACGCCTATGCTCAGAGCCTCCATATATAAATGACCATGAGGCTCACCTGTGGGAACAACACCTTTGTCCCTGAAGGGGGAAAACTAAGAAATGGAGGTGGACACAGATGGGAACTTGGAAAGAATTGCTACCTGTTTTGCATAGATTTTTTTTTTTTTAAAGAAAGAGGGACAGAGAGACATAGAAAGAGAGAAATAACTTTATTTACTTTTTCACATGGCCTTAGTTGCTCCAACACTTAGTTGTGTATGTGGTGCTGGGGTTGAACCCGGGTCCTCATGCTTGCCAAGCAAGCACCAAAACCACTGAGCCACCGCTCCAGCCCCTTGCATAGATTTTTTTAACCAATGACTTTGGTGCTTAGTTTCAATGCCTGCTTTGCATAGGTTTCAACCAATGATGTAGATGCATTTCTCAATGTCTGCTTTGCATGAATGTTAATTATGCTCATACCCCAAATCAATA
Source organism: Aplodontia rufa (assembly GCA_004027875.1). Lineage (NCBI taxonomy): Eukaryota > Metazoa > Chordata > Mammalia > Rodentia > Aplodontiidae > Aplodontia > Aplodontia rufa. Next base: position 29,345 of record PVKS010024718.1, on the reverse strand, counting down.
TAGCCCCTGGCCTAACCACCATTAGATGGTGTCCTGCTTCCAGGTGCCCCTCTGCCTTGCAGAGTCTCTGCTCTTCTTCCTTAAATGAATCCTACTCCTTTTTACTCCTCCTTCCATGGTTGTCTGTGGATTTTATTCTTTAAATTCATGAGACAAGAACCCAGAAGACTGGCACCAAATTCCAGGGGTGAATTTCCACCACACCAAGAGCTGCAACACCCAGCTTTTAGCTGGAGAGCTGCTAACACTATTTCGACCTCAGACACCTGCAGCCAGCCCAAATTCCCACCGTTAGCTAGAAATAGCTGCAAACACTAGAAGCGGGCTATTTTGGCTGCTGGAATCTGTAGTGGCCCAGACTCCATTTGCCAATGAGAGCAGAGAATCTGGCCTCATCTCAAAAACCTATAGTAAATTATTGAACTTGACTGTTCACCTAGCTGTCTCTCTCGACTACAGCATACCTGAAAGCAAGGACCATCTCAGTCCCATGGAAGGGTGCTTAGCACATAGTAAGTATTCAGAGTTAGATAAATTGTTGAGAAAATTATCCAAAACATGGACATAAGGCAAAGTATGATCATAAGTCCCTTTAGAGTCATACCAAAATGTTATCTAACAGGCCCTTTCAAAGACTAATTATCTAAGAAACTACCTTTTGTTTGATTACTGGTTAATACTGATCAGAACTAACACTTTTTGAAATTGTATCTAACTTACAGATTTATGTGTGTTATGAATGCATAAGATTTCTGTCCAGAAGAAGAGAGAACTCCAAAGTTTCAGTTTTATCACCTTATAGGGTATTAAACTTATTTGTATTTCATCTAACCATCATATTCCAGTATCTGTCTTTCAGATGTCCTGAACCAGCTTTGAATTCTAACAAAATTCATAGGATATATGACTACCTTCATAGAAAATTCAAAAGAACCTACAAATAAAGCATTAAAATTCAATAAAAATAATTTAACAATGCTACTGGACATTAAATCAATATAAAAATCAGTTGCATTAATATAGTCCACTTATAGTATCAAAAATCAGGACATGGGGCTGGAGCAGTGGCTCAGCGGTGTCAGAGCTTGCCTGGCAAGCACGAGGACCCAGGGTCAAACCCCAGCACCACCTACACAACTAAGTGTTACAGCAACTAAGGCCATGTGAAAAACTAAATAAAGTTGTTTCTCTCTTTCTCTGTCTCTCTCACTGTCCCTCTCTCTTTATTAAAAGAAAAGAAAAGAAAAGAAAAAAAATCAGGACGTATCATATTAAAACAATATGCTTACAGTATAAATATGAGATACCTAACAAGTGAACCCAACCAAAAGAGGTGATTATAAAACTTCATTCAAGATGACCTAAACAAAACATGCTTGTGCACAGAAGGCCTTCATAGCAAAGTTTCTCCTCCAGCTCATTTATGGATTCCATACGAAAGTTCACCAAGGACATAAAAACCATGGTGATATCATCACATCCTCATCAGAGCTGCAAACATCTAGAAAGCTGGAAATATCAAGTGGGAATGAGGATAAGAAATAATGGGAAACTTCAGGCATTGCTGGTCAGAGCATAAATCGTTACAATCTTCTGGAGCATAATTTGGCAATGATAAGAAACACGGGAGATTTGTGAACACAATGAGAAAGCAGCTGCATTGTTGCTAAGAAATTCAACAGTGTCACATGGGGAGATATTCTAAAACAAAGATAAGCAGTATTTATATTACTAGATATTGAAAGCTATTTAAATGCCCATAGAGGAAATATATTAATTATATAATAAATTAAGGCATATTCATTAAATGAAATTCTACATGGCAATGAAAATGACTACACTGGTTAACATGGATGAATCTCATAAACATAATATTGGTGGGTTTTTTGTTTTTGTTTTTTCAGGGCTGAGGATCAAACTCTGGACCTTGCGCATGCTAGGCAAGCGCTCTGCCACTGAGCTAAATCCCCAACCTTAACACTGGTTTATAAAGGAAGCTGCAGAAGATTTCACACTGAAGATTTCACACAGTATGATGTAATTGATATAAGCTTTAAAAACATGTAAAACAATGCCAGGATTGCTTAGAGGGATATGCACACATAGAAAAAACATAAAGAGGGGCTGGAGCGGTGGCTCAGCGGTTTCAGCGCTTGCCTGGCAAGCACGAGGACCCGGGTTCAAACCCCAGCACCACGTACACAAATGAGTGTTGGAGCAACTAAGGCCATATGAAAAACTAAATATAAGGCCATATGAAAAACTAAATAAAGTTGTTTCTGTCTTTTTCTGTCTCTCTCACTGTCCCTCTTTCTTTACTAAAAAAAAGAAAAGAAAAGAAAAGAAAAAACATAAAGAAACAAAGATGTTGGGATGATAAGCGTTTCATATATTCAAAATAAAGGGTATTTCTGCACAGGAGGGAGATTCAGGCAGGGAGAGGTATACAGGGGATTTTGAACTTCATTGATAATATTTTATTACTTAAGCAGTGTGGTGTGTACAATGACGTTTGTGGTATTCTTTATACTTCCAAGTCTTCAAAATATTTCTTAAAATTGCAACCAACATCCAGTAGGTGGCAGGAAATGCTAGGTATTTACAATTTTTGAAGGAATTACATTTTTTCCCTTAATCACATAAAAATAATGCCTCCTTTAAAGTTACTGATCATGTGTCACTCAAGTAAAATGAATCAGCTAAAAACCTGTTCATTGGAATTTGCATTCCAGTATCTGTTATTCCTAAAAACAACACCCTTTCTAACTTTCCAGGGAAGCAGCCCTGGTTTTTATTCTCCTAGTGCCACTACTTTACCCGCTTCTGCGCAACAGGCTTTCCTGGGCTAGGGGTGTAGCTCAGTGACAGAGCATGTGCTTAGCATGTGCGAAGACATGGGTTTGATCCCTAGGAACAAAATAGGAACCTCCCCCCCAACACACAAAATAACCCCACCGAAGTTTCATGATAGCAGATTATTGCTGCCTGTGGCATGTGTTGCTTCAACCATCTCATTCCTGTGAGCTCCTTACCTCCTTCCTCTCCTTAGGCACAGTCTTGCTCCCAAGGGCTTTCCTTCTTTCCTACAGTTCCCCAAATGCCACAGAGATTTACCTTACTTTGTTAGAGACAGCATCCAAGCAATACAGACTAGTGCATCAAAAAGATAATTCTAGTGGTTTCCTGAGTAAAATAACAATCCACTCCGTAACACTTTACTTTTATGCTAGAGAAGAGAGAGAATAGTAAGGGCCCTGTTCAGAATTTGGCTAGCAGATATATTCTGTCGAGCTGCAGCTATTTGAAATGTTTTTTAACTGCTCAAAATTAAAAATCAGGAAAGATAGGCAGACAGTTTTAGGAGAGGTAGTGAAATGGCTAGGTAGTCAGGACAAAGGGCCCCATCTAAGAGCTAGCTGGTAGAGAGTGATTGACAGGGCATACTCAGGACCTTCATATGCAAATGACCATGAAGCTCACCTATGCAAGCAACTCCTTTGTCCCTGAGGCAGGAAAACTAGAAATGGGGGTGGACACACATGGGAACTTGGAAAGAATTGCTACCTGTTTTGCATAGACTTTAACCAATGACTTTGGTACTAAGTTTCAATGCCTGCTTTGTGTAAGTTTCAACCAACGTTGTAGATACATTTCTCAACCCTGCTTTGCGTGAATGTTAATTACGCTCATACCCCAAATCAATATAACCTCTGGCCTGACCTCCATTGGACAGTGTCCTGCTTCCAGGTGCCCCTCCACCTTGCGGAGTCTCTGCTCTCCTTCCTTAAATAAATCCTACTCCTTTTACTCCTCCTTCCATGGTTGTCTGTGGATTTTATTCTTCAAATTCGTGAGACAAGAACCCAGAAGATTGGCGCCAAATTCCCGGGGTGAATTTCCACCACACCAAGAACTGTAACACCAGTTTTTAGCTAGAGAGCTGCTGACACTATTTCGGCTGCAGAAACCTGCAGCCAGCCCAAATTCCCAGTCTTAACTGGGAATGGCTGCAAACACTAGAATCGGGCTATTTTTGGCTGCTAGAATCTGTAGTTGGCCCAGACTCCATTTGCCAGTGGGAGCAGAGAATCCGGCCTCATCTCAAAAACCCCGTATCAATAGCATAACATTAAGATTTTGGATTTTTCTTGAAAAATCAGATGTTCTAGCAATACCATTCTATGTGTCCCAACATGCTTGCAGAGCAGGATGGCTGCTATCCCCAGAAGGGGCATACACAGGTCCCAGCCCTTCTACCCTTGGCTATTACTTGTTTGGCTCTGATAAATATTTGCTCCACAACCAAATTCCAACAGGGGTCCTCAACTTTGGATGATAATGACTTGAACCAAACATTAACAGTTTCTAACAGCTCAAGGTCCAAGGTCACATCTGTACGATAGCCCCTGTGTAAAGAGCCTGACTGAGAAACCTCAAGGAAGCCAACAGAATTTACTCTCTGTTCCAACCAACACCTGAACGGTAGGGCCCCTGTCTCCTCGTTTCTGTGGGAGAGTTGGAGCTTCAAGACCCACATTACTATTTTTTGTAATATTTTCATTTTCCTGAGTGTACTGAGCTCCCACACAATCACCTCTTTATTCCTTCACTTTCTCTTTAAAACCTCCAGTCACCCAAGAGATGGTCTTCAAAGCAGGTCTTCCGGAAGGAGGGATGCCAAGTAATTGTCTGAAACCTTCAGAACTTTTTAGGAGACGGTTCTCTAGATTATCACTGAATGCTGGGTTTGAATTCCTGATGTAGGAAGGATATCTGGCAAATATGTCTAGGCCAGCTGTGTTACACTCAGGGTTCCAAGCTGCCAGCTGTGGGTACTTGGAAGGGCATAGCAGAGCCTCCAGAAATTTCTCTGTCTTGTTGGTATCCATGTGCACTTTGGTGCCAGGCAGCCAGAATGGGAGCTCCCTTCCTGGGCACAGCTTTGGCACTGTCTCAGTTGGTGTCAGCAGTGATGTCGAAGGTGACTTCCTTGAGCCAAAGAACTGGGTACCTGTGGGAGAAGGGGCAGTTTCCAATGTTGGCCCAATCTTGGTCCCATCACTGCCAGTCTTAACAAACAATTCAACATCAGTTATTCTTCAGCTGTTGTTGTGTTGGGGACCAAAAATTCACAGTCACTGAGGGAGATGGGAGGGGTCGTGACCAAGGCAGGTAGGTCTCACAGTCAGGAACACAACACAAGCTCATTCCCTGGAGACGCGGCCTCTCTGCTTTCACAGAGGACTCCACACTCAGCTTCTCCAGCTCTGTCTAATCTCATATGTTTTCCAGAAAGGGAGTCATATTTAGAAATTTGTTATTTTTTCACATCTACATAACATATTACAGATTGTGATATGTGAGGAAAATAAATAATATCATCAAAGTATCATATAGGGCATTCACAGAAAAAGGCACTAAAGTACTTGCACTATTTATTTTTGTGTAATTTTAAAGTAATCCACTGTTCACTTTTCTTTAAAAGCAGTCCATGATTTTATATATCTTCATTTTTCAAAAATCTGTGGCTCAGCATCTTTGGATTTCCAAAGTGGCCAATGATTTTCTGGATTTCTGATGAACAAGTTCCACTAACAGTTTTAGATAAATACTATTTTCAGATACATTTTTTTTTTTTTTTGGTACTGGGGATTGAACCCAGGGATACATAACAACTGTGCCACATCCCTAACCATTTTTAATTTTTATTTTGAAACAGAGTCTTGCTAAGTTACTCAGAGCCCCAGTAAGTTGCTAAGGCTTGTTTTGAACTTGCAGTCCTCCCGCTCAGCCTCCTGAGTTGCTGGGAATACAGGTGTAAACCATCATGCATGACCCAACACATACATTTATTTATTTTTTCCCCATTTTTTTTATTGGTGTACTACAGTTTTACATAATGAAGGGGTTTGTGTTACAGTTTCATACACATAGACATCATAACAATTTATTGTGAGCCAGTTCCCTCTCCAGCATGCCCCTCTATTTGTCCTCCTATTTCCCCTCCCTGGTCTTTTTTCTCCTTTGATTTCCTCCCAATTATATCTATAATTATATATGTGAAAAATGTTGGCTTTATTAGTTTTAAATGCCTGTATGAGAGTTATTCAGCACCTCAGTGTGCCAGGTATGCCATATAGTATTTATATCCCCCTTCATCCTCACCCTCAGCACCTCCCATCTCCTAATCTATGAGGCTACCCCCAGTTTGACTGCTGACATGTATTTGTTGAGTGTATTTTCTAAACTTATTAATCTTTCACTGTTTCCTACATTGTATTCTACCTTCCACATATGAGAGAAAACATTGGATCCTTGAGTTTCTGGGTTCGGCTAACTTCACTCAGCATAATTTTCTCCATTTCCATCCATTTGCCTGCAAAGGCCATGATTTCATTCATTTTAATAGCTGCATAAAATTAATATATATCTAAGTTTCTTGATCCATTCATCCAATGATGGACATCTGTGTTGGTTCCATAAACTAGCTATCACTAATTGTGCTGCTATAAACATAGATATAGCTGTTACTGGCCAACTTTATATTTTCTGGGAAAATACCCAGAAGTGGGATAGCTGGGTGACATGGCAGCTCCATATCTAATTTTTTGAGGAGTCTCCATACTGCTTTCCAGAGTGCCGACATGCATTTAAAAGTACATTTAATGAATGTTCACAACACAAAGAATTTATGAATGCTTTCGGGGATAGATATGCCAATTGTTCTGACCTGATCATAACACATGGAATACATGCCCTGAAACAAATCAGTGTATGTAATAAGTATGTAGAATTTTGTATGTCAATTTTAAAAAGTTTCAAAACAGAAAATAAAGGGATAAAATAAAAAATTCTTTCACAGCTCTCAACAAGACATTGTAAAGGAAAAGAAAAAAAAAAATGAGTCCAGAGATGGGGGTGTGGTAGAGTACTTGCCTAGCATGCACAAGTCCCTGGGTTCAATACCCAACTCTACAAGACAGGGGTGGGGAGAAGAGGGCTCATCATGTCATAACTTCTTTATTTCTTAAATACAATGTTTATGACTTTTATTCTATTTGGTAAACTGACTTTAATACCACACATTAAGTCCAAACTTATGATTATGACCAATTTTAATTTCAGACCTGAAAAGCACTTGATTAAAATTTTTAGACGCTCTTCTACTGCCTTGCAAAATATAACTGGGGTTTCTAGATGAGTGTCTTAGGTGTAAATAGAAGGCCACAGTAAACAAAACAGCCCAAACTTTTCAGCCTAGTGAAATTTGACCATTGTTATATAAACATGACCTTAAGACCAGAGGATTTGAAGTAATTTGATTTAGTGTTTAGTTTGAGAGCTACCATAATCCCGTCCTTTAGCTCCTTGACATTTAAAATGCCTTTTCACACAAAAAGAAAGGATCACTGTTCCTGGTCAGCCCAGTCCAGTGCAAATCAGGCAGTATAAACACAGGTTTTAAACTTTCTTCTCCCCACTATTCCTGGTCTTGTCTCCATTTCATTTTGCCTTTAACTTTTCACCAGTTTATGCATAATTATGGTCTCCAAATCTTGTATTTATGTACTAGATTACTCCCTCAAACACCCACAATCATTTCCAAAGTTACAAAACATTATGAATATGACTATTGACTTTCAGAGGTTATCCTCTCATTAGAATAGCAGTTTAGAGTTTGAATCTCTAAGCCCTAATTAAGGTTTTTGAAGGTGATTACATAGTCAGTTTTGCATTACTATAATAAAATACCCAAGGCAGTCTAACTTTGTAAAGAAAAGAGGTTTATTTAGTTCAGTTTTGGAAGCTCAAAGGCATGGCTTTTGTCAGGGCCCTTTTGGCTGTGTCATATTATGTGACTTGATGTGACATGTATGAAGAAAAAAATCACATCACTAAACAGGAAGTCAGAGAGAAACCAGGGTCTCAGTTCCTTCTAAGGACACTCCACCAATGACCTAAGGCCTCCCACTTGACCCCACTTCTTTTTTTTTTTTAATTCAGAAAGTCATTTGTTGAGCAAACAAGCTTCTAATGAAATAATAATAATAATAATTATATATATATAATATATATATATATATAAATTTTGAAAGTTAGATTACCCCCAAGAGACACCCCCAATTACCCACTCTTATCCTTTCCCCCCTCCTTCCCAGTACATCTCTACAAATGCCTTAGGTTGTATGACATTACACCTTATCCAGATTTAAAACATGATAATGGATCTCCTTTCTCAATGTTGGCCCCACTTCTTAAAGGATCCACCCCTTCTCAATACTGCCACCCTGAGAATCAAGCTCCCAACACATGGACCTAGGGGGACAAATTACATCCAAACCACAGCAGGGACCACTGTGATAGATCTCAAATATTCATGGTACCCCAAATCAGCATTGACAGTGCTATTGGCCTCGTTTGAGTCAGTTTAAGATTGTGACTTAGTTCTGACAGTTGGAATGAAAGAGAACGTCTGCTGGAGAACTCTCTGGGAAAGATAAGTCATAGGAGATGGACTAGCAGTTAAATATGGCAGATTGGGAAAATGCCCATCTTTCAACCAAAACTCCATGAACATGCTACGAAAAGAAATTCACAAGGGCAAAGAAGGTAGAAGCAAAGGACAAAATTTTGGAAGCCAGGAGAGAGAGATGATAATGGACTTGACGAACCCAAAAAAGCAGTGGAGAAAGCCCTGAAAGAAGTCCTCTGACATTGTGATGCCGGGTGTTTGAGATGAGGCCGGATTCTCTGCTCCCACTGGCAGATGGAGTCTGGGCCACTAAAGATTCCAGCAGCCAAAATAGCCCACTTCTAGTGTTTGCAGCTATTCCCAGTTAAGACTGGGAATTTGGGCTGGCTGCAGGTTTCTAGGTTGAAATAGTGATAGCAGCTCTCCAGCTAAAAGCTGGGTGTTGCAGCTCTTGGTGTGGTGGAAATTCACCCTGGGAATTTGGTGCCAATCTTCTGGGTTCTTGTCTCATGAATTTGAAGAATAAAATCCACAGATAACCATGGAAGGAGAAAAGGGAGTGGGATTTATTTAAGGAAGAAGAGCAGAGACTCTGCAAGGCAGAGGGGCACCTGGAAGCAGGACACCATCTAATGGAGGTTAGGCCAGGGGTTACATAGATTTGGGGTATGAGCATAATTAACATTCATGCAAAGCAGACATTGAGAAATGCATCTACATCATTGGTTGAAACCTATGCAAAGCAGGCATTGAAACTAAGTATCAAGGTCATTGGTTAAATCTGTACAAAACAGGTAGCAATTCTTTCCAAGTTCCCATCTGTGTCCACCCCCCAGTTCTCAGTTGGGTGAGCCTCATGGTCATTTGCATATGAAGGCCCTGAGTATGCCTGTCTATAGCTCTCTACCAGTCAGCTCTTAGATGGGGCCCTTTGTCCTGACTACCTAGCCATTTCACTATCTCTCTTAATCTGTCTCAATTGCAAACCCCAGAAAGGTCCAGGAACTGGAAGTACTTGGATATTTAGAAAATGTATCCCCGGTGAGGATAAAAGCAGGAAATTTTCTGAATGTCTGTATAACAACAGTCACTAGACCCAGATCTCCTTTCTTTCGCCACGAAAAAGTCTATAAGCTCCTTATCTCAAAATGTGGAACCACTCTGACCAGCTACAGATGGAGATAGGAGGAGGACACCGTGTTTAACATAGGGAGGCAGTGTTACACTTCTCATTGAACTGCTGAGGTCCTTCCTCAGGCTATGGAGAGTGAGTGTGCCTTGGGCACAAAGTTTGAGAGCACTAGGAAGCAGTAATCAAGATAAATAACATTTGTTCTCATCATTCCATGTTTATGTCCTTTTTCTTTGTTCAGTATTTCTTCTTTCATCTATGATCTTCCCTATATGGTCACTATTCTACTTTCTGAGGTATATTTTTAAAAGTTATGTGAGGGTCACTTTGTTAACTCTTGGATTTTGTTTTGCTAAAACTGTTTTTATTTCATCCTCTTTCTTTTCTTTCTTTCTTCCTTTCTTTCTTTCTTTCATACCAGGGATTAAACCCAGGGATACACTACCACCAGCCACATCCTATTTATTTTGAGACAGGGTCTCCCTAAGTTGCTAAGACTGGCTTTGAACTTGTGATGCTCCTGCCTTAGCCTCCCAAGTTGCTGGGATTTCTGGCGTTTGCCACATGGCCTGGCTTCCTCCTATTTTTGGAAGATAGCTTTGCTGGGTTTACAATGCAAGTTTGATTTTAATTTTCTCTAAGTACTTTAAAGATACTATTCCACCATCTTCTCAGACTTCCACTGTTGCCACAGATAAGTTTACATTTAGTTTAAATGTCATTTCTTTGTAATCCACCTTTTCTCCCTGCTTTTCTTTTGAAACTTTCTTCAGGGTTTGGCATTTTCACTGTGGTGTGGATTTCTTTTTAATTATCTGTGTTGGTATTTATAGCAATTCCTAATTTTGATACTCTTTATAAATTCTAGAAAATTCTCAGCTATTTTCTCTTCAAATATCACATTAACTCTTTTTATTCTCTCCTGGAATATAATTCAGAAGTATTTTAGACTTTCTTTCCCTATCCTCCATTACTCTTAATATTTTTTTTTGTTTTCTGTCTGTCCTATATTTTAAATAAGTTTTCAAATTCTTTATGTCTAATTCCAGTCTAGACCATTCACTGAATTTCTAATTTTGATTAATATGCTTTTCTTTTCTGGACATTTTATTTGCCATTTTTCATATCTGGCTGGTCATTTTGGAAGTCTGTTGTTTCTTCATCATACTTTACAATAATTGTCATTTCTATTTAAATATTTAAATATGTGAAATATATTCCAGAACTGACATCTGATAAATACCCTAATGAGTAAAACTCTGCAAGTTTTATTTTATAGTTTGTGATTTCTTTTCATTGTTTGTGCCTTGTTGCCTTGGATGTCTGTAGTTTTTAAAATATAGTTTTTTATATGATTCACTGTAGGGAAAGAGGAAAAAAAGCAAGAGGACAGCGGCTGAACAGTAACACAGGTTTCTGTGGGAGAAACCTGCAGAGGGGGGCCCAGTGGAGTCTGGGACCCAACTGCTGCTTACAGCCTGGGGTTGATATAGAGGGAATGAGGGGAAGGGGCCAAGGTGCAAGTTTTCTGGTTAAATTGGGGTTTTCAGTAGAGTGGGGATCCTCTGACAAGTGCCTGAGACAGTAGATTTCAAAACAGTCTGGCTCACCTGAATGACATCTGGTAATTTTCCAAATCCATCTCTCAGAATTCTGCCTGTGGGAATTTCCTGGGGACTAGGTTTCAACAGGGTACATCCTGAAAAGTTATAAAGACATGTTTTTGCTTTTTTCACATACTGTGGACAAGTGCCCAACTCCATGCATGCTATACATTTTAAACTGAATTTTCTCGTTGAGGTTTTATTTCTTTTTCTTTTTTTCTTTTCTGTGTCACCAAGATAGGGTAAATTCCAGCTCCAAACTCAAGTTCTCTTTTACGCGAATGTGAATGAATGAGAAATCTGCAAGATTTTTTCTCTCTCACTCTAGGACCAAGATCAACAAATGCCACCTCAGGGCAAAGGGCAGCTTCATTATCCATTCACCTATCTGTACTGGGGGCTTTGATGTTTGTTTAATTTTCTATTTGAGAATTTTCCTTTCTTTCTTTCTTTTTTTTTTTTTTTGTGGTTCTTCCTTCAAAGACTTTTTGTGTGTCATACTGATGGAAACAAAACCTTGTGATTTGATTTTATTGTACTATTAATTTTTAGTCTATGGTTACACATTGAAAAGTAAGTGTTCATCTCCTGATTAACTTTTTTCTTTTTTTTAAGAGAGAGAGGGGGCTGGAGCGGTGGCTCAGCGGTTTCGGCGCTTGCCTGGCAAGCACAAGGACCCAGGTTCAAACCCTAGCACCACGTACACAACAAAGTGTTGGAGCAACTAAGGCCACGTGAAAAACTAAATAAAGTTGTTTCTCTCTTTCTCTGTCTCTCTCATTGTTCCTCTCTCTTAAAAAAAAAAAAAAGAGAGAGAGAGGGTCAGTGACAGAAAGAGAATTTTATTTATTTTTTCATGTGGCTTTCGTTGCTCCAACACTGCATTGTGTACATGATGCTGGGGTTCAAGCGGGTGTCCTCACACATGCCAGGCTAGTGCCGTAACTGCTGGGCCACCACTGCAGGCCCCCCCCCATTAATTTTTATTAAGAACAATCATTAATTTCTGACATCCAAGTCCTCTACCCAGTCCCGAAAGACATCTGGCCTCACTGAAAGCACACCTCAGGGAGATGAACAGGCCTGTTTTCAACTTCTAAATGGACTGCGACAGGAGCTTCTGTTTGGAGAGCGTGGTGTGTTGATTTTGTTATGCCCAGGAGGTAGCTGTGCCAATATTGGTTGGGAGATGAAGATGAGTGCTATGCTTTCCCTCTGGAATGTTCTTTTAAGGCTCATGAATTAAAGGCTTTATCCTCGGCTTGGTACTGTTGGAAGGCGGTGGAGTCTTTTAGTGGTAGGGCCTACTGGGAGGTATTAGGTCATTGGGAATGTGACCTCAAAAGGCAATGTGAAACAGCTGACTCTTCTGGTCTTTATTTGCTTCCCAGGCTGCCATGAGGTGAGCAGCTTGCAACTCTGCCTCATGCTTCCAGCATGGTGTACTGCCTTCCCAAAGGCCCAAAGCAAAGGAGCCAATTGCTCATGGACTAAATCCTCTAGAACTTAAGCCAAAGTAGGCCTTTCCTTTTTTAAAATTTGTTTTCTCAGGTATTTTGTTACAGTAACAGAAATCTGACTAACTCTGAGGTAAAATCAAGAAGATGAAGAAAGCTATAAAGAAGACAATTTATTACATTGTAATGGACCCAGATGTAGTCTTAAGATTGCTTTGTATAGAAAATTTTATACTATAATGAATTAGAAGCAATTATCCAAATTTCTACTTTCTAAGTAGAAGTCATTTGCAAGCTGAGCTGGTTATGCTAATGATATATTTTCTGAATCACTTTAGAAAAAAGAACATAACTCAAGTTGGAGGGGGAAAAATATGACTCAAGTCCCAAGGGAAGTCTTTTCTTAAAATATATTTTATTAAGGAGTTGAGTTCTTGCACAATCATAAATGCATTTAAAGTAACAATATGATATGCATATACACTTAAACCGGAATTACTCCCTAGATCCCTACCTGTTCTCCCTCCCTCTCCCCTTCCCCACCTACTCTATCCACCCCCCACTACATATCTATGATTGCCTTAGATTATGTGTTGCTATGCCTTTGTTTAGTCTAATACATGAGATTAACCACCTTTCACACAGGCCTAGTTTTAGCTCCCAGCCTCCACAAATGAGTGAAAGAAAACATTTGACCCTTTACTCTCTGGGTTTGGCTAACTTTGCTCAACATGATTTTTTCCATTGCCATCCATTTACCTTCAAAGGCTGCAATTTTGTTGTTTCTAATTGCTGAGTAGAACTCCACGGTATGTATATACCACAGTTTTTGGATCCATTAATCCAATGAGGGGCATCTGGCTTGGTTCCATAATTTAACTATTGTTTTAAACTGAGCTGCTGTGAACAAAGATTTTTCTGTGTTGCTATACTATGTTGATTCTAACTCCTCTGGGAAAGTACCCAGAAGAGGGATAGCTGGATCCTATGGTGGGTCCATCCCTAATATTTTGAGGATTTTCCACACTGCTTTCCAGAGTGACTGTACCATTCTGCAGTTCCACCAACAATGTGCTAGTGTTCCTATCTCCCCACAACCCCTCCAGCATCTGTTATTGTTTATAGTCTTCATTTTTGCCAATCTGACTGGAGTGAGGTGAAATCTTAATGTAGTTTCCATTTGCATTTCTCTGATTACTAGTGATTTAGAACACTTTCTCATATATTCATTGGCTTGCTCGGTGTCTTTTGTTGAGAAACTTCTATTTAGCTCTTTGGCCCATTTATTAATTGGATTGTGTGTGTATCTCATATTAAGGTTTTTAAGGACTTTGTGTATTCTGGATATTAGTCTCTTCCCAGAAGAATCAGAGGCCATGATTATCTCCATTCTGTAGGTTGTCTCTTGATAATTTTGACCCATTCCTTTTTAGCTTAATGGCATCCCACTCATTGATTTTTTTATTTTTACTTTAATATTTCACTTTAGGAATCTTGTTGAGAAAGTCTTTGCCTACTCCTAAATGCTGGAGTGTTGGTCCTAACTTTTCTTCTAGCAGTTGTATGGTACCTGGTTTAATTCCTAGACCCTTGATCCATTTAGATTCAATTTTTGTGCTAGGTTAGAGGTAAGCATCTAATTTCATCTTTCTGCAAACGGCTGTGCAGTTTGTCCAGCACCATTTGTTGAATAGGCTGTCTCTCCTCCATGTTATATTTTGACCCCCTTTGTCAAAGATCAGATGCTTAAACATTTGTGGGTTTGTTTCAGGGTGTTCTATTATATTCCATTGGTCTTCAGTCCTATTTTGATACCAGTACCATGCTGTTTTTAATAATACAGCTCTATAGTATAGTTTTAGATCTGGTATTGCGAATCCATCTGTTTCATCTTTCTTGCTTAGTAATGTTTTGGCTATTCTTGGTTTCTTCTTGTTCCAAATGAATTTTAGAATTGCTCTATCTATGTCTGTAAAAAATGACATTGGTATCTTGATGGGGATTGCATTGAATCTATATAGTGCTTTTGGTAGAATGGGCATTTTAATTACATTAATTCTGCTTAACAGGAACATGGGATATCTTTCCATCTTCTCAGGTCTTCTTGAATTTCTTTCTTCAGCATCTGATAATTTTCATTCTAGAGGTCTGTGACTTCCCTGTTAGATTAATTCCCAAGTATTTTATTCTTTTTGAGGATATTGTGAATGGGACCAATTTCCTGATTTCTTCTTCTACCCTATTATTGTTAGTGTATAGGAAAGCTATTGATTTATGGGTATTGATCTTGTAGCCTGCCACTTTGCTAAATCTGTTTATAAGCTCAAGCAGTTTTCTGGTGGAGTTTTTCAGATCTTCCAGATATAGGAGCATGTCATCAGCACATAGGGATAATTTGACTTCTTCTCTTCCTATTCTTATCAAGGGAAGCCTTATCAACCATCCAAAGTTGATTCTTCTTTCTAATAATACTCTTGTTTTCAAAGGTCACCCCTCCCAGATTATTTCTGGGAGGACCTTGAGTAGACAGTAGTTTCTATATATCCTAGGAACTTCTCAGAGCTTCAGAGAGAAAATAAATCTCCTTTGACGTCTACCTATCTTACTTCCCACGTGTGTTCATCATTCATGTGTTTCTCTGCTTCATCAGTGTTTGACAAAGGGTAGTCTGAGAAATCCTGCTCTAGGCATTTGGTACAAATTAGAGTCTCTGATACCTTGGCCTTGGCAGTAATTAAAAAAAAAAAAACTCTAGATGAATTTTATTTTCCTGTGAGCTTGAGAAATTTCTAGATTTCAATGTATATGAGAATAAGCATCACCATTTTTTTGTCATAGTAACCTTTCTCTGTTGCAATCCCTCACATCTAATATGTACCCTGCAAACATTTTCAAACAAAACTAGAACTTTAAGTACATATTTCCAAAACATATAACACATTCATCTGGACCATAAAAAAACTGCCATTTTTTGAAGGTCAAAAGAGTCAAATTTCAACAATTTCCCTTTGTTTGACAATTACAGATTTATGATAAATTTAATTTAAAGATCTTCTTGGCTTTCATTTTGATTCTGGGATTAGACAACACCTTGTTCTATAAAATAAAATGAGTGTACTAATGACTTTAGCAGAAAAGTTCAACTTCTAAGCAGAAAAGGGCTGAGGAAAACAAATGGAAATAAGAATTAGGCTTTTCATTCCAAAGTCACTCTCCTTTTAAAAGTTAAAGCTGAGCAGACTTCCTTACCTTGCCTGCTAACCCTGCCCTATTTAGGGATTTGGCTATTATTTCTCTCTTTCCCAATTCTTGGAAAAATACAAAAAAAAAATTTTTTTTTAAGAGTGGATGCATGGAAATAAAGCACAAATTACTGCATTTGGGGTTGGTCCCCTTGATTGGGATTATGGGAATCCAGACTCCTCCTCTCTCGGTTTTTCACTTCCCAGGGATGAAGCGAATAGTTTTGCTCCATCATGTTCTTCCAACATGACGTGCTCCCTTGCTGCAGGCCAAAGAGCAATGGGGTCAACCACTTTGAAGCAAAGCCTCTAAAACTATGAGACAAAATAAACCTTTTCACTTTATAAGTTGATTGTCTCTGGTATTTGTTGTAGTGATGGAGAGCTAACACACTCAATAAGGCTGCCAAAAAAGATGTCTGTATGTGAAGTAAGGCTAAAGATGCTCAACTATATAGAAGCAAAATTTCTATATCTTACCAGAACAAATTTAATAAAAGCCTCAAATAGGGCTAGAGTGCTGGCTCAGTGGTTACAGCATTTGCCTGGCATGTGTGAGGACCCAAGTTCACACCTCAGCACCACATACACAACAAAGTGTCAGTGCAACAACTCTGTCTTTCTCTCTCTTTCTCACTATTCCTCTCTCTTTGAAAAACAAATGAAAAATAAAAGTCTCAAGTAGATTATGAAAAGTTAGTGCATATTGAAAGTCTTAGACCAAGCATTAAGAAAATAAGAAAATACAACTTAAAAAGCATTAAAGGAATTGAGGTGTTACACTAGAATAATTCACTTAATTCGAAATAAGATGGTAAAGGAGAAATAGAGAAGCAAAATGGTCATAAGACTACAAAAAGCAAAATGGCAGATATAAATCTACTTATACTAATACTGACATTAAATGTAGATTAAGTAAATAATCCAATTGAAAGAAATATAGTGTCAGACTGGATAAAATAACATTATTCAACTATATATTCTCTATAGAAGACATACTTTAGATACAAAGATACAAATAGTTTGAAAGCAAAGTGATGAGACTAGGTATAGTGACATACCCCTGTAATCCAGCCACTTGGGAGACTGAGGCAGGAGAATTGCAAGTTTTTGGCCAGCCTCAGCAACTTAACAAGACCATGTCTCAAAATAAAAAAAAAATAATAAAATAAAAAGGCTAGGTTGGTACCTCCAAACAATATATAGATTCAATGCAGTCCCTGCCACAATACCAATGACATTCTTCACGGAAGTAGAAAAAACAGTCCTCAAATTCATTGGGAAGAATAAAAGACCTGGAATAGCCAAAGCAATTCTAAGCCAATAAATCAATCAATAAATAAAAAGCAATTCTGGAAGTACCACAATACCTGCGACATCAAATTATACTGCAGACATATAAACCAATAAAACGGGCACGTAGACCAATGGCACAAAACAGAAGACAGGAGACAAACCCACACATCTACAGTCCTTTGATCCTTGACAAAGGTGCCAAAACCATATATTGAAAAAAAGATAACCTTTTAAACAAATGGTGCTGGGGAAACTGGTTGTCCAAATGTTTTCATTTGTCTAAAAAATACTTATTTCACCTTTGCTTATGAAACATATTTTTCTGGGAACAGAATGTACATGCTGACAGTATTAACTTTCCTCTTTCAGAACTTTAAAGATGCTGGGGCTGGAGAAGTGGCTTGGCGGTTACAGCACTTGCCCGACATGCACAAGTACACAGGTTCAAAACCCAGCTCCCACATATACAATTAAGTGTCAGAGCAACAAAAGCCATGTGAAAATCTCAATAAAAATTGATTCTCTTTCTCTCTCCCTGTCCTCTCTTAAAAAAAAAAAAAAGAACTTTAAAGATACTCCATCAATTTTGCAATTTTGTCTTCTTGCTGGGCAAGGCATTTTTCCTGTCCCCTGCCCCCCACTGCCATACCCAGATATCCCTTCTTTCTTCTTAAAAAATAACATTTTAATTTCTGCTAGAAAGGGAAGTTTGGGTTGTCATGAAATTGATTTTTAATTTTTCTTTTTTGGAAAGAGAATGTTCTATGTGGTATAGATTCTTTGTTGCTTGCTGAAGATTTTTTATGTCCTAAAACTTTACAATACATTTTTATAAATACTTAATTTATAAAATGGATACTTGAAAAATATAAATTGCATTTTCTATAACTACATTTCAACATTTATCACAATGCCAAGAACACAGTAGGCTTTACCTCAATGTTTACCTACCTTTTTCACATGAAACACAGTGCTTGTACAGCAGCTTCAGAATATCTCTAACATTTTTGTTCTATGACATACAAATTTGCAGAGACATGTTATGTCCCAGATATGTCTAAATCTATAATATCATAGAACCACACTGTCAGTGGACCGCATGAATACCTTTCTCCAACTCTCGGGAGGAATGTTTCTCAGATAGTACTGGCCTGCTGCATCAGGATCAACTCCAGAACTTTAAAAAATGCAGTTTATGGTGTCCTGCTCCAGATTTGTTAAATCAGAATTTCTTTCTTTCTTTTTTTTTAAAGAGAGAATGACAGTGAGAGCGAGAGAGAGACAGAGAGAATCAATTTTTATTGAGTTTTTCACATGGCTCTTGTTGCTCCGACACTTAGTTCTGTATGTGGGTGCTGGGGTTTGAATCCGTGTACTTGCCCATGCTGGGCAATCATCGTAACCACTGAGCCACCGCTCCAGCCCCTTAAATCAGAATTTCTAAGGATGGGCCTGAGAATCTGATCTTTTAAGATTACCCTTGGGCTGGAGGGGTGGCTCAGCGGTTTCGGCTGGCAAGCACGAGGACCCGGGTTCAAACCCCAGCACCACTTACACAATTGAGTGTTGGAGCAACTAAGGCCATGTGAAAAACTAAATAAAGTTGTTTCTCTCTTTCTCTCTCTCACTGTCCCTCTCTCTTTAAAAAAAAAAAAAAGATTACCCTTAGCTTTGATTCTGATGCACACTAAATTTTGAGAATAATCAGGAGCCATCATATAAGTGATTTTTTGTTTTTTCTTTCAAGGAACAAGAAATGTATATCATTTTTAGTAAAAGCAATCATACTTACAGGTCTACTCACTGGTTCCCAAAGTCTCTTTATATACTTATAAAAATGCAGCCTGCTGAAAGAAGAAAATTAAAATGTGTTGCCCTCTAGGTATCTCAGTAGTTACTACTCTATTTTCTACTTAAGTCCTCAGCACAAACCTGTGATACGACGTAGTGGGTTGAATGATGACCCACCAAAAGATATGTCCATATCCTAAGCACTGCCACCCGTGAATGTTGCCTTGTTTGGAAAAAGAGTTTTTGCAGATGTTAGCTTAACAATCTAGAGATGAGATCATCTGAGATCACCTGGTAGGCTCTGACTTTCTTGTAAGAAACAACAGAGGGCTGGGAGTGTAATTAAGTGGTAGGGTGCTTACCTAGCATGTATCAGCCTCTGGGTTCAACTCCCAGACCCACAAAAGAAAACCCCAGAGACAAGGTGGTACAGACCCAGAGAAAGCCTATAGCTACAATGCAGAGATTGGACTTGTGCTGTCAGAAATCAAGGAACCACCAGAAGGTGGAAAAGGCAAAGAAGAATTCTCCCCTGGAGCTCCATAGGTAGTAGGGCTTTGTCAACACCAGGCAAATTCATGCACCCATGGGAAAGAAAGTTGCCATCCTTTTAAAAGATTGCTAATGTACCTTTAAATTTGTTCTTTTGTATGTTTGTTTCAGATAAAACTGTAGAAACTTAGAAGGAGCCAGCCAAGGTCACCTAGTTACTCTGACTTGTCCTTCTAAACAATAAAACTGACTCATTTCTGAGCATGCCTAGAAGGATTCAGGTCTGCCATCTTTCTTTTTAGAACATGTGATCTATGACTTTAAACTGAGCATGCTCAGAAATTTGGTCCCCTCACCCACATGTGCTTTCCTGTGTGAATATGTTTAGGTTCCCAAACCTAATCCCCGAGCTTCCTTTGTTCCAAGACAGCATTACTTTGTAAATAACCTCAATGTTCTTACCTACTTCAGGTAGTAAATCTTTCTTCCACTCTTTTCTCTCCTGGTTCTTTTTTACTTACACTTGCAATTCCTTTGTATTCACTTACATTATTTAATCATATTTCCTTCAACCTTGAAGGGCCCTGGGATAATGAAGTGAAATAAAAAGGCTGGAGGGGGCACTTGCCTGGCATGTGTGAGGGCACAGTTTTGAACCCCGGCACCACATACACAATGAAATGTTGGAGCAAGGAAAGCCACGTGGAAAAACTAAATAAAATTGATTCTCTCTTTCTCTCTTAAAAAAAAAAATGTCTGGAGGGATATTATAGAATTGCTAAATATTTGAGTGGGAATCATCTTTCTCGTTGGAAGAGTGTGGAGCCCAGGCCCTTACCATTATTTAGCCAAGGCACAGCCACCAAAAACATACCCAAAGACTTGGACTGTTATCTACTCTCCTAGAGGTGGGAACTTGTCTTATATCATCCTGCGCCCTAACTGGGCTTTCATTTCTGTCTGGCATTATGTCCACTGTTGTTTCTCTTTACCTATTAGTCTCAGCTTTCTTGGCCCATGTGGAGCAGAACAAGAGGATCCAAGGTGAGTGAAAATGAAGTAGTACGGTGGTGGGATAGCACACGTAGGATAGGTAGAAAGAGGCATCCAGGACAGAATGAATGTGGCTATGATTAAAAGTCCATATTTTAAAGTTCATTTTCACATGGTTTAAAAATCCAGGCTTAAAATCACATACCTTGATCACAAACAGCATTAGTATCAAAGTTGACCCCCATCCTGGTAACAGTCAACATGACCAATTACCATCAAAAAGGAGAACTAAAACATCCCCTTAGATCAAGGTCTTGCAGATTTCACAAGTATAAACATGCCTAGCTAAGATATAGTAGCACATTCCTCTCCAACACTTGCACTCTACCCTGTCTCTCAAAGTATGTATTTCTTTATTTCTCTCAACAAATTCAATCTGTGCCTCAGCTTGGCGCATTTCTAATTCCTTTTTGCAGCGATGTCAGGAATCCTCAGGGCCTGAGTTGAAGTCCACCTCCCTTGGTACCTCTTCAGTGAAACCAGTTTTGAGATAAAACTAGATCCCGCCCCCCTGCTTCTGCTGGCAGGTGGTATTTGTGCAGGCTTCAGGCCTCACCAGTTTCCTTTTGGGTTCTTGTCTTGGAAATGTGAGAAACACACACACCTGTACAAACCCAAAGAAAGGACTCCAAGAGACAAGGTTCAGCAACAAGTGAGGCTTTACTTTAAAAATGGTCTTGCAAAATCGGAGCCTGTGGTCAGGGACTCACAGATTTGGTCTAACCAAAGTTTTGTACTCTAGAGCGTAAGATTCCTCCCCCAGTTCCTCATTGGCTGAGGGCCCACAATCTTCCAGAACTTCACCAAGGCTTTACTGTCTCCTGCTGAGTAATTTAAAAACCTGATAGGAGAGTCCTTAGTTGTCCCAACCTCCCTTTCTTCTCAATCCCTTGGATTGAGGGCCTTGTGACTTGTTCATTATTTATCTGTTGGTCAGGTTGGGGCAGGTGGGGCTTCCTTTTCACCTTCTGCTTGTGAAGGAACTGTGAATGTTTACATTCTGGTATTAACTGCTTGTAACTTTCACCAATCTTCTCTCCAACTGCCTTTCTTACATCCCAAGTCATTTTACATCTGAAGCTAAACACTGTATTCTGAAAATGGACCACTGGACTTTCTATTTCTCACAAGTCCCCTCCTTTTCTTCTTTTTTTAATAGACAAGAAGAGAGGAAGAGAGAGAGAAGGACAGAGAGAATCCATCTTATTTATTTTTTCATCTGGATTTTGTTTCTCCAACACTTAGTTGTGTATGTGGTGCTGGGGTTTGAACCCAGGGGTCCTCGAGCATATTGGGCAAGCACTCAAACCACTAAGCCACTGCTTCAGCACCCCTGCCCCCAATTTTCTTTTCATACCTTTTGTTCTCATTTTCATTTTTCATCCTGTGACCTTTGGTATTGCCACTCATTCTAGCCATATTCACTTCTTGAGGTGGAAACTGCCCATGGCAATGAATTCTCTCCTTTTTAGCCATTTAGCTGTTGGAATAGCCATCCCAGTCACAAGCATGTGGTACATTCCTTTCCAGATTGGTTGAAACTTGTCTTCTTTCAGTGTCTTGATTAAAACCAATTCACCAGGCAGGAAGTGATGTATTGCAAACACCAAAGGAGGAGTCTGAACCAGGAATCCCTTTAACCTGAGGGATGATAAAGAGGAGGATATGGCCTTTAGTTTCCATGGTAGGGAATTCTGTAGTTTTTTCCCAAGTAAGGGAACTCATAAATCAGCTCATAATAAATTTCAGGGCTAGGTAATCATACCAGCAAAACAGCAATAACAAATCCCAGAAACACAATAGACCACCTATGTAGAAAGTTAGGGAAGACTTGTAAGTCTTAAAATGACTCAGAACAAAATCATGACTCTCACAATTTTTTGTGATACTTATCTGGCACTCCTATATAGAAACCCTGTCTTTATAACTTCCCAGTTTTGATTACTTTTGGGAGGACTGACACAAATATACATCTCTAGTTCCATGAAAAGAACCATTATCTTTTCTTTAAATGCTGATGTATGGTTGTGCTTTAGTTATACTTTCTTGTCAGGTGTTTAAGACCAAGTTGGTCAAAATTCACCTTGTTCTTATCACTCTTAGAGTCAGCTGAGATTTGTCAGAGATTGTTGTTGGGAACTTGTAAGAAGCTTTTTAGCTCCTTTAGCTTTCCTCTACAAGTCGTGCCATCTGTCAGGATGAATCAGGGTCTTACTGACCACAGTTGGCTTCCCTTGGAAACATCAGGGACATTTTCATCTCCAATGACCTTCCTCATTACAGAATGTACACTGGTTGGATTCCTGTTCTCTAAGGTCCTCTAGATCTCCATGATAGGGAGGTCAGGTAGCTCAGCAGAGCTGGCTCCTTAGAAAGGTCCTGGGTCCTGGCTGACCTTAGAGGAAAAGGGCCAAAATATTAGCTAATTTTTCCTTGACCCTTTAACTTCCTTGCAAAGGCAAGGAAGTTTGGGTTTCCAAGTTTGGGTTTTAAATATCCATCAGGTCAATTCCACTAGTAACTTTAATGTCTATAATTTTATAGTTATTCCCTCCAGTTAACTGGGATGAGTATTAGTGCTAGAAGTCAATCTTATAACTTATTCTGTTCTATAGGCAATGGGTTATTACCTCAAATTAACTCAGGATGTTTTACTGGAAGGAGGCCTTCAGGGCTGAAGTGGTGGCTTATCGGTTAAAGAGCTTGCTGGCATGGCTGAGAACCCAGGTTCGAATCCCAGCACCACATACGCAATTACGTGTCAGAGCAACAAAAACCAGATGAAAAAATAAATAAATAAAAATGATTCTCTCTTTCTCTCTCACTCTGCCACTCTGTGATAAAAAAAAAAAATAAAAGGAAGACTTATTCAAAACTCTAACAGGCAAAAGTTATAAAGTTCCAAAAACAGTCAGTTTTGTACAAAGGCTTTGAAACAGCAAACATAATTACTGTAAGAACACTAATATATCTTTGGCATTTATTTTGCCTCTACAAGGATCCATAGATTTATCAACTCAATCAATCACATACAAGATCCTTTCCAAATTTTACTTAAAAAAACTCTTTTCAACCTTATATATCTCTTAAAATGTACCAAACCTTTATTTAGTTTTGTATTATATCCTTGTTTATTTTTTAGATCACAATAATCTTTACAACAAAAGTCTATCTTTTGAGCGTAACTTTATTTTATTTTTAAAAATTTTTTTTAAAGAGAGGACAGTGAGTGAGAGAGAGAGAGAGAGAGAATCAATTTTTATTGAGTTTTCCACATGGCTTTCATTGCTCTGACACTTACATAGTTGCGTACATGGGTGCTGGGGTTTGAACCTGTGTACTTGCGCATGCCAGGCAAGCTCTATAACCACTGAGCCACCGCTCCAGCCACTGAGCATAACTTTAAATGAGCTGAAATCTACCCTTCTTTGGAGTCATTGTAACATAAAATAGTGCAAGAATCTTATTTCAGGTGAAATAGTATTCTTCACTAATAACAGGTAAAGTGTTTTATTTCTGAAGTTGATCTTCATCACTTTCTTAAATATCACTTACAAAGTTCTCATATATTGTTTCCTGAATCCATATGGATATCAGTTATATAACTGTTAATGGGCAATCATGAACCTTTAAGCAAGTTGCTAAACCTCCCTAAGTATCAGTGTTCTTACTTACAAAACAGTCTTGGTTCTTAGGGATGCTGGGAGATTTAAGAGAGAAAGTAAATGATTTACCATAGTGACTGGCACACAGGGAGTGCTTCTCAGTAGGTATAATTATTATTCAGTGTCTGAATACTGGCTTCCTTTACCCCACTGCTTGTTCTCGGGCTCTCCTTTTTTCTTTTTCTTTCTTTTTTTTTTTTTAAAGAGAGAGGGACAGTGAGAGAGAGAGAGACAGAGAAAGAGAGAAACAACTTTATTTAGTTTTTCACATGGCCTTCGTTGCTCCAACACTCAGTTGTGTACGTGGTGCTGGGGCTTGAACCCAGGTCCTCGTGCTTGCCAGGCAAGCGCCGAACCCACTGAGCCACTGCTCCAGCGCCTCTTCTTTGTTCTTAAAATTTAGGTGGATAGTTTCGAACCGAAGGGAAGGAGCCGCGCTGCGTCGTCCGCCTCCTAGCACTTCACCCGCACTTCTCTCCCAACTCTCTCGCGACCTCCGCGCGCCCCCCGGCCGCCCTCCCTGTTCTGGGCTCGGGGCAACTTCAGGGGTGGGGTGCAAAGAAAGTTTGCGGCTCCTGCCGCCGGCCTCGCAGCCTCTGGGCCTAGGAGGATTGTCGCCCGCGCCTGCTCGTTCGGCCTTGCCCGAGACCGCAACCATGAACAAGCTTTATATCGGTAACCTCAACGAGAGCGTGACCCCCGCGGACTTGGAGGAAGCGTTTGCGGAGCACAAGATCTCCTACAGCGGCCAGTTCTTGTCAAGTCCGGCTACGCCTTCGTGGACTGCCCCGACGAGCACTGGGCGATGAAGGCCATCGAAACTTTCTCTGGGAAAGTGGAACTGCAAGGAAAACGTTTGGAGATTGAACACTCGGTTCCCAAAAAGCAAAGGAGTCGGAAAATCCAGATCCGAAACATTCCACCTCAGCTCCGATGGGAAGTACTGGCTCAATATGGTACAGTAGAGAACTGCGAGCAAGTGAACACGGAGAGTGAGACGGCAGTGGTGAACGTCACCTATTCCAACCGGGAGCAGACCAGGCAAGCCATCATGAAGCTGAATGGCCACCAGTTGGAGAACCATGCCCTGAAGGTCTCTTACATTCCTGATGAGCAGATAGCTCAGGGTCCTGAGAATGGGTGCCAAGGAGGCTTTGGCTGAAGGGGTCAGCCCCGCCAGGGCTCACCTGTGGCAACAGGGGCCCCAGCCAAGCAGCAGCAAGTGGACATCCCCCTTCGGCTCCTTGTGCCAACCCAATACGTGGGCGCCATCATTGGCAAGGAGGGTGCCACTATCCGTAACATCACCAAACAAACCCAGTCAAAGATTGATGTCCACAGAAAGGAGAATGCAGGTGCAGCTGAAAAGGCCATCAGCGTCCACTCGACTCCTGAGGGCTGCTCCTCTGCTTGTAAGATGATTTTGGAAATTATGCATAAGGAGGCAAAGGACACAAAACTGCTGATGAGGTTCCCCTAAAGATTCTGGCCCACAATAACTTCGTGGGGCGTCTCATTGGCAAGGAAGGGCGGAACCTGAAGAAGGTGGAGCAGGACACAGAGACAAAAATCACCATCTCCTCGCTGCAGGACCTCACCCTCTACAACCCAGAGCGGACCATCACTGTGAAGGGCGCCATCGAGAACTGCTGCAGGGCTGAGCAGGAAATCATGAAGAAAGTTCGGGAGGCCTATGAGAATGATGTGGCCGCCATGAGCCTGCAGTCTCACCTGATCCCTGGCCTCAACCTGGCGGCAGTAGGTCTTTTCCCAGCCTCATCCAGTGCTGTTCCTCCACCTCCCAGCAGTGTTACAGGGGCTGCTCCCTACAGCTCCTTTATGCAGGCCCCAGTGCTGGAGATGGTGCAGGTGTTCATTCCCGCCCAGGCGGTGGGTGCCATCATCGGCAAGAAGGGGCATCAAGCAACTCTCCAGATTTGCCAGCGCCTCCATTAAGATCGCTCCACCTGAAACGCTCGACTCCAAAGTTGGAATGGTTATCATCACGGGACCCCCAGAGGCCCAGTTCAAGGCTCAAGGAAGAATCTATGGCAAACTCAAAGAGGAGAACTTCTTTGGTCCCAAGGAGCAAGTAAAGTTGGAGACTCATATACGGGTGCCAGCCTGAGCTGCTGGCCGGGTCATTGGCAAAGGCGGCAAAACCGTGAATGAGTTGCAGAACTTGACAGCAGCTGAGGTGGTAGTGCCAAGAGACCAGACCCCGGATGAGAACCACCAAGTCATTGTTAAGATCATTGGGCATTTCTATGCCAGCCAGATGGCACAACGGAAGATCCGAGACATCCTGGCCCAGGTTAAGCAACAGCACCAGAAGGGCCAGAGCAACCAAGCCCAAGCACGGAGGAAGTGACCAGCCCTTCCAGTCCCATTGACTTTAGGACACTGGGAAGAACTGGGGAGGGCCCTCTCCCAGCAGGCCTGAGAATGAGTGGGAATCAGGGACCCCTGGGCTGGGCTGGAGATCTGGTTTGCCCACTTGCTTGAGAAAGATGTTCTGGTGAGGAACCCTGATCTCTCAGTCCCAACCTCCTGACCATCTGGCCCAACCATGCCAACCCCTTGGGGTGTCACCATCCAAATTCTAGCTCAGGGTGCTTTTAAACGTGGATTGTTTAAAGTTCTCCCGACCCTCACCAAAAGGATTGGGTCAGACTCCAGTGGGGAAGAGAAATAAAATTTCCTTCAGGTTTTTAAAAACCTCAAAGGACAGTTTGTTTCTTGACCCTAAAATCTTTCTTCCCCTACTTGGTTAATTAAAATACTTCCTTCTCACAAAAAAAAAATTTAGGTGGATAAAAGATGGGCTTTGTAGGAATAATCTGAGCCTCTCTTATGATTAGCAATTCATTAAAGGTTTCTTTGTGGTTTACAATTGGCATTTAATTTGAATACTTCACCTTCTGCTGTATTGGATGGTGGACATGAATGACTACTGATCGGAGATACTGTGCATGTGAGAGTTAAGGATATTTGCAATTTTTTAAAAAGCATATGAGAACATTAAATTATTAATGATGTTTTTGCTTCAGTGGATTTATAAATA
This sequence comes from Aplodontia rufa, assembly GCA_004027875.1. Lineage (NCBI taxonomy): Eukaryota > Metazoa > Chordata > Mammalia > Rodentia > Aplodontiidae > Aplodontia > Aplodontia rufa. The sequence goes on along the minus strand of PVKS010024718.1, from coordinate 2,076 downwards.
ATACATATTTAAAAATCTATTTCCTTTACATTTCTTTATGGACAACAGTTTTCCTGTTTTGAGTTTAAAGAGAACTGACAGTTATAGAAAGTTCAACAAAAATGTTCATTCATGCAGTTTGTATGACAAAAAACCCCTCTAACTTATAAACAAGAACATACTCAATTTTATATAACCATGTCAAATGGTCTCCTTATTTTTAGAGCAGAATAAGGCAATATATTTAATTTAGCAAACAGGAGGAGAAAAGCTTAAAATATTTTTTATAATAAAAGCTTCACATTAAACAATGTTACATTTGCTCCCCTCAGAAAACCTCCAAGTTGAACTTAGCTTCTTCTATTGATTAAAGAAAGAAAGAAAGGCATTGTGGTGGTACACACCTGTAATCCCAGCTGCTCAGGAGGCAGAGGCAAGAGGTTCACAGGTTCAAAGCCAGCCTCAGCAACTTAGTGAGGCTCGAAGGAACTGAGGGAGACTCTTACTTAAAAAAGGTAGGGTGGGTTGGGGATGTGTCTCAGTGGGTAATTGGCCCTGGGTTCAATCCCTGTACAAAAAAAGATAAAAAGGAGGGGAGGTATAGAGAGAGAGAAAAAAACCAACAATTATTCTTAAGCCTATCAATCTCCTTAACACATTAGCTTTTCATAATGTATTATTCTAAAAGGTGGTATATAGTGACTGGGGACAGATACTGGGAAATCAGTCATGGTTATCCTCCATCCAGTGTTGGTCTTCCGTGGATCTGTGATGTCTCAGAAATTATGTGCAAAATTCTAGTTGATATGATTATATATATGAGGAAGTAGTAAATGAGCCACAATTTTTTATCAGATTTATAGTGTTGAAAAAGTTAAAACCTGCTACTTCTTCTATTACTGTTTAGAACTGACTGAGAGAACTGAATGGGTAAAAAGGAGTGAGAGATAAGGAAGGGAGGGAGAAACCAAAACTTTTTTAATGTTAACCAGCCCTGCCCTGCCCAAGGCTACAGGTTCCTTCCCCACCTCCCTTCCTGTTCTTATCTCACAAAACCAAGGACAGCACTCTAAATTTTTGGTTGGTTCACCAATATGGGGGAAGAGAAACCAATTCCTAGAATATGAATGTAAAAATATATCCAGCAATATCAGGAAAGAATACAGAATCTTTGATTCTTTTGAATATAGAATCTTTGATTCTTTTGTTTCCTTTTTATTTTGTCTTAGGGGTAATGGGGATTGAACTTAAGGGTCTTCTACTAAATTACGTTCCAGCAGCATCCCCTTCCCCCCACCCACCCAATTTTGAGACACAGACTCACTTTTAACTTGGGCAATCCTCTGCTTCACTCTCCTGAGTTGCTGGGATTACAGGTACATGCTATCACTCCCAGCCAATTCTTTTGTTTCTTGAGTTACTTTTTCTCTGACTGGTTGCTTATTTCCCCCCATGTATCTGTCTTTAGCTTCCATCTCTGAAATTTTCAATAAGAGTCTGAAGAAAGCATAAACTCATAATCTAATCACAAATCTCAAACTTTTTTTTTGATGATGGGGCATAGTTTAAAAAAAATTTTAATGGTGAACTATTTTCTTTACTAGCATTTATGTATCTTTATCACCAGTTCAAGCCCCAGGAGTTACTTAATTATGTTACCTATTTGTAGTGATAAGAGAGTGAGTGAATATTACCCACAACGTTGGGTGGGAAGAAATTAAGAGAGTGATGTTATTGAATTTAATCACATTTTCTGATGAGAATAAGGCCAAAGTAGCTTAAGTAATTTGCCCAATGTCTCCCCAGGTAAATACTGGGACCAGAATCCACATCCAGGACTGACTGACTCCCAAGTCTCTCCATATTCTTTCTCCTGCATTTTTCAATTCTACTGAGGCTCATCTGTGACCTCCATTTAAAGAGTCCCTCCTTGGACTAGGTAACTCCATGGGTTCTGTCCTTACCCTCCCTGTCCCTGCCAAAAAAATACCAAGGGTGCTCCCACTCTGCACCCTTGGTATTTGATAGAGAGAGACAGATTTAGCTGCCCCTGGAAGAAAGGAAACTTTTGGTGTATTCCAAATAATCCCTTCTATA
>PVKS010024717.1:0-30716 GCA_004027875.1 Aplodontia rufa | reverse complement strand
TTGAAAGTCAGTTTTTGTATAGCATGATTATTGATTGGCCCTTGTTTAAGGATTTAGCATATCGTTGGCATTATCTTCTAAATGGAGAACATCTTTGAGAATGCTCTCTAGAGCGGGATTTGTGTTCACGTATCTTGCAAGCATGAGTTTATCGTTAAAGTATTTAATTTCCCCTTCACATTTGAAGCTGAGTTTTGCCGGATATATTATCTTTGGTTGAAAGTTGTTATTTTGTAACACTTGAAAGATATTGTTCCAAGCTCTTCTGGCAGTCATTGTTTGTTCTGAGAAATCCATAGTGATCCGAATTGGTTTGCCTCTGAATGTGATTTGGGGTTTTCCTCTAGCAGCTTTTAGAATACTCTCTTTAATTTCTCTGTTATTCAGTTTTTAATTGATATGTCTTGGTAAGTTTCTCCACTGATTAGGTCTTTTTGGTGTTCTATAAGCATCTTGGATGTGGTATTCTGGATCAATAGCAAAATGAGGGAAGTTCTCACTTATGATTTTGCTTAAAAGGTTCCTGAATTTCCATGTTTGCTGTTCAGAGTTTTCCTCCAGGCCAATGATTCTCAGATTATTATGCCTCATCTCATCAAATACGACTTGGAAATTCTGATTATGAAATATAAGCTGTTTATATTGTTTTTCTTCTTTGATTTCTACATTGTATAGATGATCCTCATTGTCCGGTACTCGTTTATCAGACACTGAAATTCTATTTACAGTGGAGTCTACTCTGGTGTTGGTGTCTTCCAGTGAAGATTTGAATTGGTTAACCATGTTTTTCAATCCTGATAGCTCTGCTACATCTTTTTTTCAGAATGTCAATATCCTTGTACTGCTGATCTTTCATCTCCTGGAATTGATCCTTAATTTCTCTGTAGAATTTCTCTCATCTCTTGAAATTGCTCTTTTATCTCTTTCCTTATTTTCTCTCTCAACTCTTTGATTGCATTGCTAATCATAGTGCTGACACAGTGTATTTTGTTTTCATCTAGGGCCCCAGCTATGGGGTCCTTAGGTGGTGAAGTCTGGATTTGAGAGTTATATCCCCTTTTCCTAATTTTCTGAGTCAGAGAGCTTGTCTTTTATTTTAGCCTTGTTTCTATTGTTGGAGTAATTGGAGCTTCTTATGACTTTGCTTCGTTTTGAAGGGGAGCTATTTGGTCAATACAGACCTAAAGATGCCAGATGGTTCTGTGAGAATTTGAGAGGCTATAGGTGCAAATACTAGCCCATTGCAACTAAAACAGATGAGCTGATGATTAGCACCAATAGTGGCAGCTTTCTTTGAGAGAACTCTCACTGTGTAGTATGATACCAAGCAAGTACCCATTTTGAAGCGTGTCTATTTCTTCAGGTATTAGGGTCTCTCTGAAATTGGAGAGAAGGAATGACTAGGAAGTCAAGGAGGTGAATTGGAGAGGTTTAAAATCATACCTGCTTTAGAGTATAGGGGAACTAGGGATTAGGGGGAAGTAGGTTATTCTATTAGGAGTAAGGAAAACATAGGACTGGGGTGCGGGTAGGGTAAAGACTTGGGGTGAGAATGCGAGAAAAATGCTTATATTTAGGGATTACCAGAGTACAGTAGAGGAAGAGGTTAGCAGTATGGTTCAATAAGACCTAAAGAAATAAGAGCCAATCACCAATATATACACACAGATAAATATTTACATCCACCAACACCAAATTCAGTATTAATCATAAGGCAAGAAAGGAGAAGAGGAAAAAGAAAAAAAACCCCAAAACCCACAGTGATGTTAAAAATTTAAAAATATTATATTCCAGCCGGATTCCCATTTTTTAAAATAAATTAAAAAATTAGAAAATTAAAAAAATTAAAAAAAAGAAAAAATTTAAAAAAAATGAAGAAATGAACCCCACCCCCAAACTAGTTAGTAAAGTTTTGAGTTTTTCTGGCCCTTAGATCAGCAAGTATGTACTATGGGGTGTGCATTCAAATCTGACATCAAGCTGGGGATTCTTTGGAGGTGTGCTTGTCAAGGGGAGAAGCAGTTTGGTTGAGTCTGGTGGCCTGGTTTTTCTTAGAGGATCTCCTCAAAATTTTCTGTTGCAAAGGGGTATTCAGCTCTCCCTGGGCTGTAATCCTGAGGTGGTTGCTTTCTGTCAATCCACACTCTAGATATTTCCTGGGGCTCAGAAGTTGAAGACAATCGAGTTGATCCTATTGTAGATGTGTGGGTCTCTGACTGATCCAAGGAGAGTGACCAGCATGAGATTTGCTTCCTCAGGATCACTGGTGACCCACTCTGCGTGTCTTATGATCTTCAGAAGTCCCAAGAGCTGCTCTGTGTCCTTGACTGAAACCCTCAGAATATGGTCCAGATCGTGCCAGTGCTTATGTGGTTCTGAGTTGCAAGCACTAGGAGGTGCCCTCCTGGAGAGGTCCAGGCCTAGGAAGCCTTGGCTATGCAAGAAGCTCAGATGCTAAGGGGAAGCCCATGCTGCCCCATGTATTCAAAACTTTCTGAGGCAGATTTGAAGCACATATTGAAGCAAAGGATCCACTATAGAGGGATGAGCCCTGCTGGAGCAAGTTCTGTTCACAGGCTTCTCCTATTGGGGTGAGAAGGGGGGTGGTCTGAAGGGCAAAAGGCTGCCAACCAAGAGGTTTTCAGGCTGGAGAGGTAAATCGCAGTTCCCTACAGCCCCCAGGGCAGATAGCCAGTTGGTGAGGGTGGCAGTAACTTCTGTTTCTGATCATGGGGACTGAAGCGGTGATTGTGTTAAAGATCATGAGCCGAAGTGTGGAGAATCCTCAAAAAACTAGGGATGAGCCCACCATACGACCCTGCTATTCCACCCCTGGGAATCTTTCCAGGGGATTTAGAATCAGCACATTATAGTGACACAGCAATATCTGTGTTCATACCAGCTCAGTTTACTATTGCTAGGCTGTGGAAACAACCCAGATGTCACTCACTGGATGAATGGATCCAAACACTGTGGTACATTTATACCATGGAATATTACACAGCAATTAGAAACAATGATATTGCAGCCTTTGAAGGTAAATGGATGGCTATGGAAGAGATCATGCTGAGCAAAATCAGCTTAACCCAGAGAACTAATGGTTGATTGTCACCACTCATCTGTGGAGGTTGGGACTAGACCCTGGCCAATGAGAAAGTTGGTCTATTATCATGTGTTAAATCCAGATAAGATGTAATGCTATACAACATAATACTTTTTTAGAGATATTGTGGGAAGGGGAAGAGAGGGATAAGGGTGGGTAATTGGGGGGGCACTCTGGGGGTAATTGTAATATCCAGAACATATACACATTTTATATTATTTTGTTAAAAACTTGTATGATTGTTAAAAAAAATTAAAAAAAAAATCATGAGCTGAAGTTTCTCCTTCCCAGGCTCCTCGGGCAGTGGCCGAAGTGTAGCAGGAACTCCCAGCACCACAAAGATCCTTTGGGAAAGGGCCCAATATCGAGGTGATAGATTCTGATTTTCTGGCCGTGGAGTCTGAGGGCTCAGGAAGATTTTTTTTTTTTTTTTTTGCTGAGCAACCCACCCCACCCTCAGGGAAACGTCACAGTGGTGGGCTGCTGCACAAAGAGCTACAGGTTCACTAATGTGAACAATTAATTCCCAGCGGTTTATGCAAGATTAGGTAAATTGAGAGCAGTCAGAGATCAGCGAGTCCACAGGTTAGGGGACGTGGTTAGGAAACTCGCTGCCTTGCTCCGTTTCCGCCCTCTGGAGCAGCTCCCCTCCCCCCGGGTGTGGGCAGAGTGCCTCGGGCTCCTCTAAGATCTCCTTTATATTCCTTAATGGACCGCGTTATTCCTTTGGAGTTAAAGAATTAGTGGGGGATAATATTCCCCCACACTGGGTGCTTTGTCCTATGGTGGGAATCCGGGTGCTGTCCTGCAGGGTGAGGTGAATCTCAGGAGCTTCTGGAGTCAGTGACGGTGGGATGAACGCCATTTTGAGATGATGGTGGAGTCTTTAAGAGATGTATTGGGTTGGTCTATGGGACCTAGCCTCTTTCTCTCTTTTGCACGTGGGGTATGAGGTGTCTGGTTTTGCTGAACTTCATGCTTCTACCATGATATATCGTCCCCTCTAGAGGCTGAACAGCTAAGTGTCCACCCAATACCAGACTGAAATCTGGACATCTATAAGCCCAAATTAACTTGTCCCTTGCTCTCTTTTTAAAGTTGTACCTCTTAGATATTTGTCATAGTGATGGAAAATTGACACAGTGTTAAAGTTTCAAACAATGCACACACATGGTGCATGAAATAGCATTGTGTGGGACTGAACTCATGACCTTTGACTTGGGAAACAGGATCAACTGTTCCATCACATGCTACCCATTTGAACTTTGTCAAATTGCTTAGTTCACTGCACTTAAATTTCCAAATCTGAAAAGGTGGAGTAATAATATCAGCTTCAGAATGTGATTAAAACTGGAACTTTTCTGCCTCATCAATTTTGGCATTGGGGGCTGGACAGTTCACTGAGGTAGGGGGCTCTGCTGGGCATTGCAGGAGGTTCATCAGGATCCCTGGGATCTAGAAGCAGGTGTCAATAGCATTACTGCAATTTTGACAAGAGTATCTCCTGGGAGGGAGGCAATTGTCCCTAGTTGAGAACCACTGGATTAGTGGAAATAATGACAGAAGATCTCTCTGCTCTGTTCCTGCATGTGAAAAAGCACAGAATCTATAAACTCTTCTTGTCCTCACTGATTAATCAAGACATCTTTTGTCTCTATTCTGGAAGATAAGAAATAGGACTCTTCTCTCTTCCTTCTTTACTCTCTCTTTCTCCCTGGAATGGATACAACTTGCTGAATGAATCATTTGCCATGAAGACAGGCCCTTTAAGTATTAATCCTATTGAATACAAGAAATGAGGAACAAGAGCTGCTCAGCTCCCTAAAAACAATTATATTTGAAGGGAAAAATGAACAAAAGTAAAAAAAATGTCATTTTAAGCAATTCTTGCTTTCCCAACAGTCACTTGGCTATTAACATTCTCTGAATTGAGAAGGTTCTGCTTTGATTCTCATTGACTCCTTGGAACCACAGACAATAGCAGGAAACATTTTCTCATCCCCTGTCTGGACATCACATCACTAATTAGGAACCTATTCACTGATTTATGGAAAATATTGAGCATCTTCTATGGACCATTCATTGTTATTGGTGGTACACACTTGGATAAAACATGTATGCATGGTCAAGACAGATACATACGTGGATAAGAAGACACACACTGGTACAAGACAGATACACAAGATAAAAGTGTACATGGGTATGTGATATACATACATGGATAAGAAGATAGACCTATGGATAAATAATGATACCTACATGGACAAGACAGATCCATACATAGATAGAAGATACATAGACAAGTGTCCATCCTTTTTTTTTCTTTTTTTTTTTAATTTTTTTTATTATTATTTTTTGAACAACCTTACACGATTTTAACAAAATAATATAAAATGTGTATAAAATGTGTAAATATTCTGGATATTGCAATTATCTCCAGGAGTGCCCCCCCCCAATTACCCTCCCTTATCCCTCAAGGGCACCAGGCATGATCAAGGATGGACACTTGTACATAATTGATATACAAGTGTCCATCCTTGATCATGCCTGGTGCCCTAATGGTGTAATTAGGGAGTACAAGAGATTAAAGAGGCTTGCACCTAATCTAGCCTAGTGTCATACAGCACAATTTAAAGCTCAGTTCACAAGGAAAATAAACCACCATTTATATGTCTATTTTCTAGATAAGTATTACCTTTGGGCCCTCCTATGGATCCAGAATAATGCAGGCTGAGAATTGAACAGGTTAAACATTTTGCTGAATATACAGGTGGATAAGGACAGAGCTTGTTCTAAAATCAATGCTTAGCAATTCCTACTCCTGTGTTCCTCCTAGAGATGACCCAGGGCTTACCTGTTCCAAATAATCAGCTCATCGATGTGCCCAACAGCTCTGCTATTCCTTCTCTATTTGTATTAATAGTTGTATATTCATTTATGCCATAGTAATATATATGGCTTTATTAGTACTTCTTTTTAAAATATAATATTTTACCTAATATAATCACTCCTTAAGTATGTTTTCTAGAAATTTTGAACAGTCACTTGAATTAGCTCATTGTGGAGAAGAAAGCAAGGACTCATGCAAAACGTTAGAAAGGATTGTGTTCAGAAACAGACTGAAAGTAGGCTAAGCTAATAATAACCTTAACATGGATGAATTTTTACATGAACAGGGGGAACCTTTTCTGTGATGCTGAGGAATGAAGGGAGGGGGTCAGGGAGGTGGGTTGGAAAAAATGTGATATCAAGGCAGCTGGAGGGAGGGAGTAGGGGGTTTATCAACCTAGTGGGGAACCTTCACCTTCCACGAGAAGCCCAACTAACACAGGTGTAAAGTAGGGGAAATATGGGAATTGGGGGGAACCCAACGGGGGCAGATCATGAGCTGGCATCAGCCTTGGCTTGCTCTCTCATGCATGTGATCATGACTATGTGGCAATGATTCCCTCCTATATCTAAGACTATGTTAAATGAAAAAAAGGGTTTTGTTATGGTTTGTATCTGGAATGTCCCCAGAAAGGCTCCTGTGCTGCAAGCATGGTCCCCTACAACAGCAAGGGTAGGAGGTGAGGCTTACAGGCCATGATTGGACTGTGATAGCTCTAACCTCGTCAGTGGGTTAATCCACTATTGGGTTCTAGTTGAAGGACCCCAGAAGGTGTGCCCTGGAAGGGTATTTTTCCCCCCATTCCCTCTCTTACTCTCTCTGCTTCCCAGATGCCATGAGCTGAGCCACTTTTCTCCACCACACCCTTCCACCGTAATGTTCTGTATTACCTCAGGCATAGAGCAATGGATTTGGCAAACTATGAACTAAGACCTTTGAAAGCATAAGCTAAAGTAAACTTCCCCTAAGTCATTCTTCTCAGGTATTTTGGTCACAAAAATGCAAAGCTCACTAATACAGATTGCCATATTTAAACTTTAGATCACCTACAAAAACTTAAATGAATTGGACATTGATTTATAAAGAAGTATAAGTGATGCTATGTGAAGATATAGTTTTGAAATCTGTTGAAAAAATGTGTTTCTAATTTAATGTGCATCAATTTCCCCTCCTGCCAAGGATCAAGTTGTCACTGTAAAGTGGGGATCGTTGGAGAGCGTTATGTATTATTTGTTCTAAATAGACTAGTGGTTGGTAGTAATAGAAATTATATGTATGCTTCAGTTTAAATGCTAGTTTACACATTTTTAATGAACTGTATGAAATAGCTTAAAAAAAAAGAATTTTTCCCATTATCTATTGAAAGATAAGCAGTAGTTTTGAAGAAATCACAAAGCAACCTTGAAAAATAAACTAGGGTGTTTGGATTGGCGTGAAGAAAAACAGGCTTTCCTCCATAGCCTTTGTGGTTGGCCATACACAAAATTGTGAGCAAAGTTTTTGCTGATTCCCCAGGGATATTGAAGGTCAGGAAATTATGCCCCCATAACATGAAGGGGTTTGTCTTTCATACCTCTTGTGTTACTGATTATCCATGAATGAATTTAGAGGATTTTAATTTGTGCTACCCTGTAAAGAAAAATCTGTGTTTATTTGAATAAGAACATTTTCAATTCATTTGCTTTCCTGCCTAAGCCATGTTGTCTGAAAGCACATATCATACATAGAAAAATGAGATTTTTTTTTCCTGGTAGGCAAGGTGTTGTAAAGTCACTCAATTTTTAAAAATTTATTTATTTTTTATTGAGAAATTTATTATTGAACAACCATACATGATTTTAACAAAATAATATAAAATATGTATAGATTCTGGATATTAGAATTACCCCCAGGAGTGCCCCCCAATTACCCACCTTTATCCCTCCCTTCCCCTTCCCACAATATCTCTAAAAAAGTATTATGTTGTATAACATTACACCTTATCTGGATTACGCACATGATAATAGACCAACTTTCTCACTGGCCAGGGTCTGGATCCAGCCTCCACAGATGAGTGGAGACATTCGACCCTTGATTCTCTGGGTTAAGCTGAGTTTACTTAGCATAAGTTCTTCCATAGCCATCCATTTACCTTTAAAGGCTGCAATATCATTGTTTCTGATTGCTATGTAAAATTTCATGGTACAAATGTACCACAGTTTTTGGATCCATTCATCCAGTACGGGACATCTGGGTTGTTTCCATAATCTAGCAATAGTAAATTCAGCTGCTATGAACATAGATATTGCTGTGTCACTATAATGTGCTGATTCTAAATCCACTGGAAAAATACCCAGGAGTGGAATAGCAGGATCGTATGGGGGGCTCATCCCTAGTTTTTGTGAGTCACTCAATTTTTGCAGATTTCTGTGGAAGAAAAAAAAATGCCATTAATCCTAAACTAAGATTATTTAATCATAACACAAAGACTGAAGGAGTGTTCCACTCCTAGGAATATACCACTGGGATTAAAATGGACCCAAATCATCATAAGCTAACATGTGTCATTTTTTTTTGAGAGAATTAGTTTTATTTAGTGTTTCATGGTCTTTTGTTGTTCTGACATTTCATTGTATATGTGGTGCTGGGGTGTGAACCCCCATCTTTGTGCATGCCAGGCAAGCACTGAAACCTCTGAGCCACTGTTCTCGGCCCAGAACTTTTACATTTTTTTTGATCTTTTTATTCAGAAATTTATTTGTTGAACAATCAAATGAGCTTCTAATGAAATTATACATATATATATATATATATTCTGAAAATTAGATATATCCCCCAAGTGACCCCCCCAATTACCCACCCTTATCCCTTCCTCCCACCGCTTCCCAGTACATCTCTACAAATGCCTTAGGTTGTATGACATGACACCTTATCCAGATTTAAAGCATGATAATAGAACTCTTTTCTCAATGGCCAGGGTCTAGCTCTAGCCTCCACAGATGAGTGAAGACATTCTTCCCTTGGTTCTCTGGGTTATGCTGATTTCATTCAGAATAATTTCTTCCATAGCCATCCATTTACCTTCAAAGGCTGCAATATCATTGTTTCTAATTGCTGTGTAAAATCCCATGGTATATATGTACCACAGTTTTTGGATCCATTCATCCAGCGAGGGACATCTGGGTTGTTACCATAATTTAGCTATTGTAAATTGAGCTGCTGTGAACATAGATATTGCTGTGTCATTGTAATGTGATGATTCTAAATCCCCTGGAAAAATACCCAGGAGAGGAAAAGCAGGATCATATGGTGGGCACATCCCTAGTTTTTTGAGGATTCTTCACACTGCTTTCCAGAGGGGATGTACCAGTCTGCAGTTCCACCAACAGTGTGTTAGTGTGCTTGTCTCTCCACAACCCCTCCAGGATCTATTGTTGTTTATTTTCTTCATTTTTATGAATCTAACTGGTGTGAGGTGATATCTTAATGTAGTTTTCATTTGCATTTCTCTGATTACTAGTGATTTAGAGCACTTTCTCATGTATTCATTGGCTTGATCAGTGTCCTCTGTTGAGAAGTTTCTATTTAGCTCTTTGGCCCATTTATTGATTGGGTTGTTTGTGTTTTTGTAGTTGATATTTTTGAGGATTTTGTAGATTCTGGATATGAGGTCCCTGTCAGAGCAATCACAGCCCATGATTGTCTCCAATTCTGTAAGAACCCTCTTGACTCTTGATTATTTCCTTGGCAGTGCAAAAGCTTTTTAGCTTTATGGCATTCCAATTGCTGTTTTTTGACTTTACTTCCTTCACTTTAGGAGACATGTTGAGAAAGTCTTTGCCTACTCCCAAATGCTGAAGTATTGGACCTACTTTGTCTTCCATCAGTTGCAAGGTAGCTGGTTTAATTCCTAGCTCCTTGATCCATTTTGATTTGATTCTCATGCAAGGAGAAAGATATGGGTCTGATTTCAACTTTCTGCAAATGGCTGTCCAGTTTGTCCAGCATCATTCGTTGAAAAGGCTGTCTCTCCTCCATGTAATATTTTGTCCCCCTTTGTCAAAAATCAGATGTATAAAGATTTGAGGGTTTGTTTCAGGGTCTTCTATTCTATTCCATTAGTCTTCTTTCCTATCTTGATACCAGTACCATGCTGTCTTTGTTACTACAGCTCTATAGTATAGTTTCAGATCTGGTATGGCAAAACCACCTGATTTATCTTTCTTCCTTTGTAATGTTTTGGCAATTCTAGGTTTCTTATCATTCCAAATGAATTTGAGAATTGCTTTTTCTGTGTCTGTAAAGAATGACATAGGTATCTTAATAGGAATCACATTAAATATATATAGAGCTTTTGGTAGAATGGCCATTTTCATTATATTAATTCTGCCTAAACAAGAGCATGGAACATCTTTTCATCTTCTTAGGTCATCTTGGATTTCATTCTTCAATGACCGATAATTTTCATTGTAGAGATCTTTGATTTCCTTTGTAAGGTTAATCCCCAAATATTTTATTCTTTTTGAAGATATTGTGAATGGGACTGACTTCCTGATTTCTTTTCAGTCCTATTATTATTAGTGTATAGGAAAGCTATTGATTTATGGTGTTGATCTTGTATCTTGCCAGTTTGCTAAATCTGTTTATAAGTTCAAGCAATTTACTGATGGAGTTTTTTGGATCTTCCAGGTACAGGATCATGTCATCAGCAAAAAGAGAGAGTTTTGACTTCCTCTCTTCCTATTTTTATCCCTTCGATTTCTTTCTCTTGCCTAATTGCTCCAGCTAGGGTCTCAAGAACAATATTGAATAAAAGTGTTGAGAGCAGACAGCCTTGTCTTGTTCCCGATTTTAGTGGAAATGCTTTCAGCTTTTGTCCGTTTAGTATTATACTAGCTGAGAGTTTAGCACATATAGCCTTTTCATAGTTCAGAAATATTCCTTTGATCCCTATGTTTTCTAGAGTTTTGAGCGTAAAAGGTTGCTGGATTTTGTTGAAGACCTTTTCCGAGCATCCATTGAGATGATCATATGGTTTTTGTCCTTGATTCTAACATGTGTCTTTTATCATCCTATTGACATGTGGTTAAAGGTTGCTGATAACTCAGCCAGACTCCCAAATTAGCCTTGATATTTCATAATAAAATGAAAGAAAACTTTTCTGGGCATTGTTCAAATCAATCACTGGAATAAACTCAATTCAAAACAACACCTCCTTTGGGGGGTTCTTTCCCATGGAGGGTCTGCTATTTGGTTCAGAGTTCGCCAATGTTTTTCCATTATGTGGGAGAATCTATGCTGCTTATGGTTGAGTTTTTGCAATTTCAGAGTATTGAAGAATAAATATCAGGGCCCAGAAAAGAAGACCTAGCAAACTAGGGATTCTGTGCTTTTAAGTTAGGGGTTGGAACATTATGTATTTCTCAATCATCAGCATTTATGAGGCATGTCACATTCTCAGAATCAATGAAGACTTCTATTCCTCTTTATCTCTTTGATCTTATTACACATGGAAAGAAACCTGTCCCAGGAAACAATTTCACCAGCTAATGTGTGTTCAGAATTGGGCAGTTTTGTAAGTACATAGCCCATTGTCCTTCCTTGACAAATTGGACTCTGACCAGAGATGTAGTTTGTTATAATTTGAACCCCACTGGCCTTCAGGATTTCTGATGCATCACATTTTACAATAGAGCAATCATATATGCAGAATAAAGCCTCACAGAGTTTTGTAATTGCTGTTAATAATTGTTTTCCATGCCATAATTCTTGGTATTGGGCCAGTGTTCACCTGGACCTGGTGCATTCTGGTATACCAATTGTTATGATATTTAAGTTGAGCAGACACACTAGTCCAAAGCATGCATTGAAGGAGGCATTTGTCAAACAGCATGTGCAGAATTACTACTGGATAGGAGGCAGAGTGTGCATTCTAAAGATTGGACTTCCTGAGTGTGATTCAGTTCTTTCAGATACTAGCATTTAACTTTCCATACCTTGACGTCTTCATCTGTGAAATGGACCCACTTTTTAATTTATTTTTTATTTGTGTGTGTGTGTGTGTGTGTGTGTGTGTGTGTTTTAAGAGAGAGGGACAATGAGATAGATAGATAGGGAGGGGGGAGAGAGAGAGAATATCATTTAGTTTTTCATGTGGCTTTCATTGCTTTGGTACTTTGTTGTGTACATGGTGCTGGGGTTCAAACCAGCATCCTTGTGCATTCCAGGCAAGTGCTGTAACCACTGATCCACTGCTTCAGCCCCTTATTAGTGTGTTTTAGTCAGTTTTTCACTGTTGTGACTAAAGGACTTGGCAAGAACAATTTTAGGAGGAACAGTTTATTTCTAGGGCTCATGCATGGTTTCAGAGACCATAGAAAGCCAGCTTCATTCTTCAGGGCTCAAAGAGGGAAGCAGCTCACTCAGATGATGATCAGGAAGCAGAGAGGGAAGCTCCACATCAGATACAGAATATATACCCCAAAGACATGCCCCCAATGATCTACTTTTTTCAGCCACACCCTACTAGCCTACAGTTGCCTCTGAGGGAATTAACTCGCTGATTGGTGATTCCTAACCCAGTCATTTCACCTCAGCCTTCCCAAATTGTCACATTAAGAATTTGGGGAACACTTCACATTCAAACCATAATTTTCCTCCCCTGCCCCACCAAAACTCATCTAACAATGAAAACACAGTAGTCAGTTTTCAAGAGTCCCCACAGTTTCAGTAGTTCCAGGATTGCCCAAAATTCCAAGTCCAGAGTGTCCTCTGAGACTCAAGGCAAACTGTAAATGTGAATCCCTGTGAAAAACCAAGTCAAGTTACATATGTCCAACATGTAAAGGCACATAGGACATATTTATATTCTGACAAATAGAGGCATACAAAGAAGGGATAGGACCAAAGAAGCCCAAATTCCACCGGTGCAAACAAGTCCTGCAGCTCCATGTGTGGCAGCTGGATCACGTGGCATCATGTTATTCTCTACAATAGGCTGTGTAGCTCCACTCCTGTGGCCTTGCTGGTTGCAGTCCATATGGCCTCTCTGTTGGGTTATCTGTATTCAATTCCTGCAGCTTTCCTTAGCGGTTGCTCCAAGGTACTGGCATTTGCATTTCTTAATCTTGGGGGTCTCTACTGCAGCTTCCCCTTCCCCTTTACATCTCTGTGCATTGCCCTCTTAGGGGCTGCCTGCAGAGACTCTGATCCTGGGGTGCAGAGACTCCAAGCCTAAGGCACATTGCCTGACCTCCCAGATCTTCCTCTGAAATCTCAGTGGAAGCCTCTATGACCCCCTAACTCCAGCATCTTGCAATTCTGCAGAACCAGCATATGGTAGCTGCCAAGGTCTGTTACTGTCTCTAGCAGTGGTCAAGCCTCCAGTGACCCTGGCTGCAGCAGCCTCTGAGTGCCTTTGTTCTGTGCACATGGACAAACCTTCCTAGGTACCGTGTGCAGGGAGTGTGCACCATTTGTCTCTTCTTAAAGGAATTTTTACTCCTTTGGGCTTGTGATGGTTGTGGTCTTGCCAGTTCCTAAGATGTTTTCCAGATATCTTGCTTATTACCTCTAGGAATAGTCTTTACTTCTTTAGTGGTGGTGATGTCTTTAACAACAACCATTTTTCCTCAGCCCCATTTTTACTCCCACATTTTGATGGATATAAAAAGTTACAAAAGCCATTCCTGTGAGCTAGACAGTAAATCCCCTACTCACTGTTTTGAATTCTACTCTCTCCTGATCTTTTTGGAATCCATTGACTTGGGCTCCTATCAGAAATATCACACTACTAAAATTCCTTATGTAACAAGAAAATTTGTGATTTGTCCCCCTCCCTCATTTCCTCTATATCTACCCCAGGCTGTAAGCAGCAGGGGGTGTCCCAGACTCCACTGGATTCTCTTCCACAGATTTCTCCTGAATAAACCTGCATTACTGCTGAGCCACCGCTCTCCTCTTTCTTTATTTCCTTCATTTGCTTTTTTCCTTACATAAGGTGAAACCTGGGATGTGAAGATGGAGCTCTCACACTCCCTCCCATTCCCCTCCCTCTACTTCTGCCTTACCATTTATCTACCACTCTTCATTTCCTTTGTTCACTACAGGTAAATGGCAGCCAGTTTGTGACCCAGAATCAATCCTCTCTGGGGATGGATTTTTGCAGTCTTATTGCTGTGTGAATGGAGCAAGATTTTTTTCTGAGCTCTTTACTGGTGTCCTATGGAAACCTCATTCTTGTGTCTCCCTTTTTCTCTCTGACCAGACCTAGAGATGACAGACCTATTCTCCATTTTGTTCCCACATGCCATACCAGTCATACTAACTATCTTGCCAGAGAGGTAAGACTTCAGAGCTTTTTCAGAGGATCCTGCTAGAGACTCCTTCATTTATGGACCCCAGGGGTCCTCAACATAGGACTGTGTTAGGGATGCTCACTTACTTCCAGGTGATCTTCTCTTTCCTGTGGCAAGGAGTAAATTGAAGAAGCTTTGTTTTCTCCTGTCACCCCTCCATCACACCTCTCCATTTCTCAGTAGCCTAAAGTCAGAATTAGGAACCTTTAATCCAAATATACTAATAGATCTTATTAACTTCCTAAAATAAAATGGCAAATGATCTGAAGTGGGACTGGTATTTCAAGGTTCCCACCAAGGGTGGCTCCTCTGGGCCTTCCCTTGACTTTGACCTAGTGTCTGTCTGTCCGTTCCCCCCCCCCAACTCTGTGTCTCTCCACCCTCTCCCTCTGGCAGCTCCAGTATGGACCATTCACACTGTTGAGCATCACATCCACTACTGTCCATAAACTATTGGGAAAGTGACTCCCTTTAACTCTTCTGGATTCATGGCTTTCTTTCCTTCAAGGTCCTTTGGTGCCCTTCTCAATCCATCTTTTCCAGCATGGGCAGACACCACCAAAACTTCCATGACACCAAACCCTAGGAATCTAAAAAAAGTAAAACCTGAAAGACTGGTGTTACAAGCCAGAAAGTAACAGGCACTGACCTGAAAATGGCACATTTGACTTACAAATTCACAGAGGTCTTAAAAACTCTCACCACAATGGCAAATGGTCCAAGGTTCTCTTTGTCCAAGTCTCCACTCCAGGGCTGGAACCTGTACTCCAGACCTTCTCTCTGCCCAAAGTGCTCAACTTTTCATATTCTTCTCCTCAATGAAAAACCCCTCCAGGGATCTCTCTCTCTCTTGTGACTCCTCCCTCTTTAGGGGTTCTGCTTCCTTTCTCTTACTCTAAATTCTGTTAGTTTGCTTTGCCTGATCCTGTATCCATGGATTTCATTCCTCAAATTTACAAAACAAAACTCACCCAGCCACACTCTGTGTTACATTTACCAGAATTCATCTGGGATCTTCGGAAGAGTGAGAGAAATGAGCAATGGCTCTATCACTTTTCTTTCAGTAGTTCTCTACTCCACTTTGTACACTGTCTAACAAATATGCTGGGGCCCTGAGAGCCACATGGTTGCCAGACTCAAGACACATGGGAAAGGCTTTGCTATATGAGACTTATCAACCATTGTCTATATTAGTGGATAGAATATTAATTTGATCTTGCTTTAGTTTCCTTTCATGGCAATCTACTCAATCAAGAAACTGAAGTCTCCCCTAGAAGCACCAGAATTCTATGGCCAGGGCTAGTCCCTGGTGTAAATTCAGGGTCTCTAGGGATGGCCAAAATCCAATGGATTGCACACAGAAGCTCCATCCCCACTTCAATCTCCTTTCATGATGCCTCACCTGATAGCAGAGGCAGCTCCTTGGGTAACAAGCAGAAATAAGTTTTTAGTGTGGTATAAAGACTCCTAAGTCAGAGTCCTACCCATCAGTCTACCAGTGGGGATGCCCACTTTCTTTTTTTCTGTATTGTAGCAACCTCCCCCAGTGTTAGGGGACAGACAGATGTGAATGATGGGAAAACTAGGATAAGAGAATAATTCTATCAAATGAGTGCACTGTGCTGACCCCACATGCTTTCTTTTCCAAAAGGATTTTACCTGCAGGGCAGCCTGTCTCAACTATTAGAACAGCATATGTCACATTTCTTAACAAACTACCTGTTATTTGTAGAGGAAATGCAGGCCCAAAATAATGTTAAATGAGGAACTCAAGTTACCCTGAAGGAGAAAACTTTTGAGACCAGATCCTGAAACTCAGGAAGATAAGGATAATTCCTCTTAACCAGAATCCAATTAGAACTGGTCAACATGGGCCAAAGTGAAGTAGAGTTGCCAAGGCAGTAAGGACTTGAAAGTCTGATGTCATCTTTCTGTCAGTCAAAAGTTGAGGTTGACCTGGGCTGAACTGTCTGTAAACTTCTCTGGGAGTCCCAGTAAAACTGGAAGTGCAGAAGTGTCAGTATCTGACTGTCTTTTGTTTTTCTCAAGAAAAACAATGTGTTTTTATATAAATTGTTGGTAATTGGTAAAAAGAGTTTATGATTGCTGGATTTTCACCAAAAGCAAGATTACTAAGAGTTAAAATTCTAATAGGTGTAATTCTGTACACAAAGAGTAGAAAAGTTTTCAGCAGTGTTGCAATTAAAGTACTGTAAATAGCAAAAATATTTGATCTTATGTAGAGGGGTAATGGAAAAAGTCAGTCATTTTATAAGGATTGTGTCAGAATGCAGATTTAATAAAGGGTCAATAAGTAGGAAAGAGATATAAAAGAGGGGCTGGAGTGGTGGCTCAGAGGTTTCGGCGCTTGCCTGGCAAGCACGAGGACCCAGGTTCAAACCCCAGCACCATGTACACAACTAAGTGTTGGAGCAATGAAGGCCATGTGAAAAACTAAATAAAGTTGTTTCTCTCTTTCTCTGTCTCTCACTGTCCCTCTCTTTTTAAAAAAAAAAGAGATATAAAAGATTATATGTATGGAAATATACTTTGGTATGGAAAGTAGTATGAAAGAAATTTATTTCTGGGTGAAAAAGTATAGAGTGTCTAAAGTTTGTGGAGGTAAATCTCAAAAATCTATCTGTGATTAAGTTGAATAGAATTAGCATCATCAGTTAAAGTTCTTTAAGTTTTATCTTAAGGTCAAATAAGTGTTGAAGCTTGGTCTAAATTTTATGTAAAAGTTTGTGAAATGAAAGTTTATATAGGTTTACAGGCAAGGTAACCAATAAGTTCTCTATTTTATATATTGTATCTGACATAGAAGGGCCACACTACCATTTGAAAGCCTAGTTATATCTCTCTGCTTTGGCTGAGTCTTTTTCTGACCATTAACACTGCTTCCTGAATTAATACTCAGATAGACTAGTGAAACAACACATGAGAATTTTACTGCTTGATAACAAAAGGGCAAAGATCAGCTTCAGATATGAAAAATAGAATATATGTCAAAATCCCTACCTCATCCGAGTCTCATAAGGTGAGTCTCACCTTATGATCCCATAGGCTAGAAGTAAGTTTATTTGAAGTTAAGTTCAAAAGGTAGACTTTATTATAAATATTCCTGCAATTTCAAAAGAAACAGGAATATAAAAATTTTATTTTTTGCTTCACAGCTATTATACAAACTGAATATGTTTTTGCTCTTGTTAATATGATTTTGCTCTTGTATTTCCCTTATAAAACTTTGCAACTGTTTCCTGTTAATGTTTTGCAGAAGTACTGTTTCCAACAAAAAAACCTGAGTTAGACATAGCATTGGTTACAGGACCAATAAGGTATAATACTTCAAGTACTGTTATTAATCCTAATTAAACAAAAGAAATAACTGTAAAACTGTAAACATTAAAGTGTAATATCCCCACTTTAAGACTGGTGAAACTGGCCTGCTGGAGGTTTAAAACCAAAACCAGGATACCAAAAATAAGAAAGTTAAAGGGTTAAAGAAAAGGTCAATATTTTGACCCTTGCCCTGTTTTGTCAACCAAAACTCAGGGGACAATGGGACTTTTATAGCCAACCAGTGAACATTCTGGAAAGAGGATGATCATTGGAAATGTCCCTGATGCTTCCAAGGGAAGCCACATGTGGTCAGCAAGACCTTGACCTATCCTGGCAATTGGTACCACTGCTAGAGGAATGCTAAAGGAGCCAAGAGGCTCCTTCTGACATGTCCCCAAGAGTCTCCTGAAGAATCTAAGCTGACACAGTATAGATAGGAAACAAAGTCAATTTTGACCAATTTGGTCATGAATACCTTGCAAGAGAGTTATAACCAAACACATCCATACATGGGCTTTTAAAAGGAAAGACAATGATATTTTTAATATAGCTCAAAACGCGTGCTTGTGTCATTTGTCCCACAAGTAAATAAAACTGGGAGATTATAAAGAAAGTGTTACAGAAGACACTACCAGATTTCCAAGTTTGTTCTGTCAGTTTGAGATCCACAAATTTCTGTAACCTCCTAAATGGGTAAACTCAGTCTTTTATTTTCACTGTTATGAGTGTTAAGTTCTAATATTTATCCCTCAGATCAATCAACATATGTAATGTGGCACATAAAAGCCCTAACTGACTTTACCAAGAGAGTCCTTTGTGACACAACTAAAGAGATCCTTCTGCTAACATAGATTCAATGCCAAGAAAAATCCACTTTGCAGAAATCAGATGGCATTCCTTGACTGAAGGGGACACCTGTGCCATCATAAGAATTAAATATGTTCCTAGGAACTCTACTGTTATCTAAAGCTATGAATATCCTCAAGTCACAAGTGAATGACAAGTTAGATCACACCCTAAGCTCTAGTAAGTTATTGTTATCATGGTATTCAAAGTCTGTCTGATGACATTGATTGTTTTGTACAAATTACTTGCAGAAAATAATACTTTGCTGCATTGTTTACTGTTATAACATGATCCATCCCCCATGTACATCATGTCCAGTCACTTGCCACTAAAATGAACTTCTGGACTTCCCTGGTGTGTGAGATGCCTAGACTCCATTAAACATCAGGTGGTCTTGGAAATATGACCCTCCATGCAGCTGCCTCCTAACTTCTACCAAGGCTCCCTAGATAGACCCTCTGGATAGTTTCCTTGACTGCCACAGCCAATGCCCACCATCAGCATGAAGAAGCCAGATTGGTTGTCTTTTCCCCCTTAAAGGCAGCCAATGATATCTCAGAGAGGAATTGAGGCAGGAGATAGATTGTCTCTAGGTAGATAGAAATGGTGACCTCAGAGAATGGGATTCTATTACCACAGACTAAAATCTTAGGCTAAAACATTTTTCTTTTGGATGCCTGAATGGAGGGCCCCTCTCATGTGTAGATAACCAACTCCTATTCTTGGCAGGAGCACCCTAACCAAATTCAATGCCTCCATTCTTTTTAACACCCACCTTAGCCCCTCCCACTCATTATCCTCTCATGCCATTTCCTTCCCCTCTAACATTCCTGTCAAGTCTCCTCCCTGAGTGTGTCAACCATAGTGTGGAATATCTCCAAGCCCACTGTAATCACCTACCACACTCCTGTTAAAATTTCTCTATAAGACCCTGCCTCCAGCTAAAGCAAATTATTTCCTATCACCTCTCTGGCTGCTTCAATTGTAAATAGGAAATTTTCTTCCTTGGCAGAATCAATACTTTTGTCTGTTTACCCACTAACTGAATAAGAACTTGATTTCATTGACCCAACTCATCATATCCCTTTAGAATCTGGAGTGATGGATATGGAAAATTACCAGGAACCATTTATGTGAGCCTGTTTCAAACATTTTGAAACAAAACTGTTTCAAAATCTACTGAGTTGGGCCCTTATCAGAATCTATTGATTTGGGATCTTATTAGAACAATCAAACTCTACTGAAACGTTTTTTTATCTAGAAAACTTATATCTTGGCCCCCATTCCTTCATTTCCTCTATATCTATATGCTGTAATTGGCAGGGGTGTCCCAGACTCCACTGGGTCCCCCTCACAGGTTTATCCTGAATAAACCTGTGTTACTGTTGAGCCAGTTATTTCTTTCATTTGCCTCCTTCCTTACACCTTTCATGTCCGTGTTTTTCAAATCTTTCTTCACTGCTTTCTGGTCTTGAATATCACCATAAATTGGGTACAAAGCAACCAGCAGTAGCCAGGCCACCATCTGAACAGTACACTGCCTGGAAATTTCTTTCCTCAGATTAAGTGCATCAACTTTAAAATCAGGCTCAGAGAAAGTCTCCAGACACAGGTAAAGTGCACACAACTTCTTAGCCAGAACATAAGAGGAATGGTCTCTAGTCCAATTTCCAATAGAGTCCTCATTTTCCTCTGAAACCTCTTGAGACCTTTAATTACTTAGCACAGTCCAATCAGCATTCTGGTCTTTTGAGCTCCAACCAGAATCACCCATTAGGCATCACTTACAACAATAAAAAGTGTTTCCATCTTGCTTTGCCAAACATCTCAAAATTCTTCCCACAAATGCCAAAAAGTTCCAGAAGTTTCTGAAACACATTGTCAGGTTAGTCACAGCAGAGACCTCACTTCTCAATTTCTGTTTTAGTCAGCTTCATGTTGTTGTGACTAAAGGACCTGACAGGAATAATTTTAAGAGAAAAGTTTGTTTTGAGGGCTCATGGTTTCAGAGGTCTTAGTCATAGAAAGCTGGCTTCATTCTTTGGGGCTCAAGAAGGGAGGCAGCTCACATGATGATCAGAAAGAGAGAGAAGCTCCAGAATATATACCCCAAAGGCATGCCTCCAAAGACTCACCTTGTCCAGCCATACCCTACAGCCTACAGTTGCCAGTTAATCCCTCTGAGGGGATTAAATCACTGATTGGTTTCAGGCATTCCTAACCTAACCATTACACCTCAGCCTCCTCAAAAGATCACACATGAGTGTTGCAGGATACCTCACAAACAAATCATAATATAACGCATTAGAGTTAAATGCAATATTGGGCTTCCTTTTGATGTAATTATGTAAGCATGGAATATATTTACTCCAATTCAGTCCCCAGTACATCCCTGTTCCCTCCCCTCTTTCTAGCCCCTGTTCCATTTCCTCTATTCTACAGGCATTCCTTCTTTTTGTCTATACTTTTTAAATCTGTGGAGGGAATCTAATGAATCAATATCTATAAATACTCTAGAACAGTCCCTTGGTACAAGGTAAACATATCCTTAACTAAGAGACTCCAAAGGCAACCTGTACCTCCTTAACTCAGAAAGGTTTGGCTGAGGTAGCTCATGTAGCCTGTATCTTAATTATACCTTATACAGTTCACCTTTATTATTAGCACTCACAGAAAATAAAAGATGGATTGCTTGTCTGACTTCTTATGTTGAATGTAAGGCTGACTTCTACTTAAAAGCAAAGCCTGTTTGTTGATAATAATATAATTATTATTATAACATGTTTTAGAAAGTACTTGTTATGATTCAGACAGTGTTTGGTGAGATTTGCACGTGTTAAAGGATCAGATGACTGAACAAATCCTATGAGGAAGTTGACATTGACTGTTTATCAGTGGGAAGATTGTCATGAGTCATTATCAATGCATTTTATCCTAAGTACAGAAGCATCCAAGCCAGCAGTCTACAGCCTACTGCTTACTAATTAATCATTAGTAGTATGGATATAAATGGGACTGTTTAAGACATTGTCTCCTATATTTATAAATAGGTGCCATGTTTAGCATGTCCAAGGCCTGGAATTTGACTCACATCCAGGCAGCCCAGCAAAACAAAACCAAACACTTGAAACTAGTATATGCAAGGAATCAGGAACTTTGCAAATGATAATTATGTAAATTTAAAAGTCTATGGAATTACCTTGTCTGCCTCTACCTTACTACAAATTAATATTCAGTTTAGACTTTTTTTTCAGATTTTTACAATTGTAAAAGCATAAAAATTCTTACTTGGCAAACTCTCTGATTAAGATCTCCAGCTTTGACCTTTGTTCTTTTGGAATCCTTAGATCACTTTTTCTGAAGTAGCCCAATATGGAAAACACCACAGAGAATGAGCCTTGTTCCAAAACCATTCTAGCATCTCCAATGAGATATTTGAGTGAGGCCAGCTAAGAAAATCCAACTCATGATCACAGCAACATGGGCCGACAATAGGCAGGACCAGAGGAATGGTTCAGAAATTCTCAGAATCTTGAGATGCCATAACACATCCTTGTTGCTTTGAGGCACTGAGATTGGGAGATGGGGAAGGTTTGTTATACAGCCATAACTAACTGATATGAGAGTGTTGGTAGATACTGCATCAGAGGCATAGCTCCTTTATTGTCTTTGAAGAGAATATTCAAAGGCAAACTTGAAATAGAAGAACAAACTAACAGCTCCTAAAGCCCATAATTAGAGGAAAGTCAATAAAAACATAACTCACTGAAAAAATCCTAAATGGAGCAAAATACAGCAATGCCAGAGATCCAGAATCACATATCTATTCTAACACTGAACGTGAATGGATTCAGTGCCCCAATCAGAAGACACAGATTAGTAGAACTGGATCAAAAAATAAAATCCGATAAAATGGTGCCTACAGGAGACACAACTCCAGACAAAAAGAGACAGATTGATGGTGAAAGTTTGGCAAAAAAAAAAAAAAAATCAATAAACAAAAAACCTCCCAAAACCCTACCAGGCATATGGCCCAAGAAAGCAAGCCAATCTTGTGATACTTATATCCAGTTATTTTTAATCAAACATTAGTCAGAACGGATAAAGAGGGTCACTACATCATAGTAAAAGGAACAATATATTAAGGTGATATACCAATAGTTAACATTTATTCCCCCAATTATAACCCTTCCGAATATGTGGAATAAGTATTCAAGGACATTAAACCACTTATTGACTTCAACACAGTTATACTGGGGGACTTTAATACACTGCTTTCAACAATAGATAGATCATCAAACCAAAAAAAATAAATAAAGATATCTCTAACCTAAACAACTCTATCAATCAACTGGGCTTAGCAGACATTTCTGCGATATTCCATTCAAAATTGGCTGAGTTTACCTTCTTCGCAGCAACGCTTGAATACTTCTCCAAAATAGATCATATCCTAGTCCACAAATGTAATCTTAGCAAATACAAAAAGTTGATATAATTCCATGTATCCTATCAGACAGCAGCAGTATAATTTTAGCAATTAACAGCAAGTAAAACAACAGAAAGTACATAATTACATGGAGATTGAATAATACCCTCTTAAATAAAGAATGGATCAAAGATGAAATGAGAACAGAAATCAAGGAATTCTTGGAAATGAATGAGAATTGTGATACAACATATCAAAAGCTATGGACAGGTAAGAATTCTTTAAAAAATTTTTTTTATTAAGAATTGAGTGGTTTTACAATCATAAATGCATATAAAGTAACAAAACATGCACTTGATCATAAACCATAGTTGCAGGGGGAGGGTAAAGAGTATGCTACATTGTTGGTTCACTCCCTAGATCCTCCCTATCTTCCCAGCCTCTATCTCCCCCTCCCTTTATATGACTGATTCCTCTAAATTTTGTGTTGCTATGCCCTTGGTGGGTGCAATACATGAATTTGTCTAGATTTCACCAAAGACTGGGTTTAGATCCAGGCTCCACGAGTGAAAATATTCAACCCTTGACTCTCTGGGTTTGGATAACTTTGCTTAGCATGATCTCTTACATTGCCATTCATTTACCTTCAAAGACCACAATATTGGTGTTTCTAATAGTTAAGCAGAACTCCATTGTGTGTGTGTGTGTGTGTATCTCAGATATTTTGGATACATTCATCCAGTGAGGAGCATCTGGGTTGATTCCATAATTTAGCTTTTGTAAATTGAGCTGCTAAGAATATTGATTTTACTGTGTCACTGTGATGTGCTGATCGTAACTCCTCTGGGAAAATACCCAGAAGAGGAATAGCTGAGTTGAACAGTTGTATCCATTCCTACAACCCCTCCAGCATCTGTTACTGTTTGTATTCTTCATCTATGCCAGTCTGACTGGAGTGAAGTGAAATCTTAATATAGCTTTGATTTGCATTTCTCTAATGATTAGTGAATTAGAACATTTTCTCATGTATTCATTGCCTTGCTCAATGTCCTCTGTTGAGAAGTTTCTGTTTAGCTCTCTGGACCATTTATTGATTGGATTGTTAGTGGTTTTGATTTGAAGTTTTCTGGGTACTTTGTAAGTTTTGTATATTAGTCCCCTATCAGAGGAATCACAGGCCATGATTCTCTCCCATTCTGTAGGTTGTCTCTTGAAAATTTTGACCAATTCCTTGGCTGAGCAGAAGCTTTTTTTCTTTTTAGTTCAATGGCATCCCATTCATTGATTTTTATTTAATTCTTTCATTTTAGGAGTCCTGTTGAGAAAGTCTTTACCTACTCCCAAATGTTAGATTATTAGTCCTAATTTTTCTTCTAGCAGTTGTATTGTAGCTCTTTTAATTCCTAGTTCCTGAATCCATTTTTATTTGATTTTTGTGCAAGGTGACAGGTAAGGATCTATTTTCAACTTCCTGGAAATGCCTGTCCAGTTTGTCCAGCACTATATGTTGAATAGGCTGTCAATCCTCCATGTTGTATTTTGACCCTTTGTCAAAGATCAGATGACTGAAGATTTGTGGGTTTGTCTCAGACTCTTCAGTTCTATCCCATTGTTCTTCATTCCTATTTTGATGCCAGAACCAAGCTGTTTTTGTTACTACAGCTCTAAAGTATAGTTTTTGATCTGATATTGTGAATCTGCCTGTTTGGTCTTTGTTGCTCACTAATGTTTTGGTTATTCTGGGTTTATTGTTGTTCCAAATGAATTTGAGAATTGCTTTTTCTATATCTGTAAAGAATGATATTGGTATCTTGATGGGGATTGTATTGAATCTATATAGTGCTTTTGGCAGAACGGCCATTTGAATTATATTAATTCTGCCTAACCAAGAGCATGGAATGTTGAAAGTATTCTTAAGAGGTAAATTTATAGCACTGAATGTTTTTAAATAAAAAGTCAGGAGAAAGCCCAAATAAACTTATACTTCAAATCAAATTTCTACAAAAAGAAGAACAATTCAATCCCATATGCAACAGAAGACAGGAAATAACCAAGATCAAAGCTGAAATAAATGAAATCAAGGAGAAAAAAACAAGACAAAGAATCAACAAAAGGTTGGTTCTTTGAATACATAATTGACATACCCATATCCAACCCCTCTTAAAGGAGAATGAAGTGAATCAAATCAACAAAATCACAGATGAAAATGGAGACATCACCACTGACCTAACTGAAATCTAGAGAATTATCAAAATTTATTTTGAAAAACTATATTCTTCCTAGTTTGCTAATCTGGAAGACACATACAAATACCTAGCCTCATACAACATTTCCAAATTAATACAGGAGGATGTTGAAAATCTAGCAAACTAATGTAGCAAAATTGAAACAGAATCAAAGGCTTCAAAAAAGAAAAGCCTAGGACTTAACCCATTCTTAGGAGAGTTCTAACAGACCTTTACAGGAGATTAATACCTCTTCTTAGTAAGCTATTCCATGAAATTGAAAGGGATGGAACACTCCTCAATACTTTTATGAGGCAAACTTAACTCTGATTCCAAAACCCCCCCAAAAATACAGGAAGAAAAGAAAACTACAGACCAATATTCCTGAAGAACATAGAAACAAAAAAAAAACTTTAATAACATTCTGGCAAACGATATCCAAAAGCACTTCCAAAAGATAACACATCATGATTAAGTGGGCTCCATTCTAGGAATGCAGAGCTGATTCAACATACGCAAATCAATAAATGTGTTTGACCACTTAAACAGAATTAAAAACATAAACCATATGGTCATCTCAATTGATGCTGAAAAGTCCTTTGATAATATTCAACACTGATTTATGCTCAAAACTCTGGAGAAGATAGGTATCAAAGGATCATATTTTAATTTTATAAGAGCCAATTATGACAAACTCATGGCCAGCATTATACTTAATGGATAAAGACTGAAACCATTTCCACTAAATTTGGGTACAAGACAAGGATGTTCACTCTCACCACTGTTATTCAATGTAGTCCTTGAAACTCTAGCTAGAGCTATCAGACAAGAGAAGAAATCAAAGGAATTCAAATAGGAAAAGAGGAAGTCAAGCGATCTCTATTTGCTGTTGACAGGATCCTATACCTAAAAGGCCCAGAAAGGTTTATCAGAAGACTTCTAGAGTTTACAATTGAATTTAGCAGATTGGTTGGTTTCAAGATCAACACTCATAAATCAATAGCTTTTCTATACTCTAGCAGCAATTCCGCTGAAGGAGAAATCAGAAAATCCATCCCATTCACAACAGCCTAGAAAATAATAAAATATGGAGGCAATAACCTAACAAACAATATAAAAGACATCTACAATGAAAATTACCAAATATTAAAAAAAAGAAATTGAAGAAGACCTGAGAAAATGGAAGAACATTTCATGTTCTTGGTTAGGCAGAATTATAATTTAAAAGGCCATTCTGCTGAAATCCCTGTACAAATTCAATGTAATCTCCATCAAGATACCAATGATATTCTTCATGGATACATTAAAAACAATTCTGAAATTCATTTGGAATAACAAGAAACCCAGAATAGTCAAAACATTACTAAGCAAGAAAGATGAAACAGGAGGTGTGATAATACCTGACCTGAAAAAATACCGCAGGACTATAGTAACAAAAACAGCATGATATTGGTATCAAAACAGATAAGAACCCTGGAATAGAACAGAAGGTACTGACACAAACCCACAAGTCTTTAACCACCTGATATTTGACAAAGGGGGCAAAATTATAGTGCGGAGGAATTAGATAGCCTGTTCAACAAATGGTGGTGGATGAACTGGACAGCCATATGCAGACAACTGAAATTAGATACTTATCTCTCACCTTGTACAAAGATCATGTCCAAATAGATCAAAGAATTAGAAATTAAACCAGCAACTATACTATTGATAGGACAAAAGGTAGGATCAACACTCCACTACATCAGTGTAGGTACCGTCTTCCTTCCTTAACAAGACTCCCATAGAGCAAGATTTAAAGCCAAGAATCCATGAGTTGGATGCCATTAAACTGAAAAGCTTCTGTGCAGCTAATGAATTAGTCAAGAGTGTTAAGAAGGAACCTTCAGAATACGAGAGAATCATTGCCTGCTATGCCTCTGACAGGGGACTCATATCCAGAATATACAAAGAACTCAATCACTGAACCAAAGCCACAAGTAATCCAATCAATAAATGGGTTAGGTAACCAGATGGAAACTTCTCAACAGAGGAAGCCAAAAAAGCCAAAAATTATATGAGAAAATATTATTCATCTCCAGTAATCAGAGAAATACTAATAAAAACTTCACTGAGATTCCATGTCATTCCAGTCAGAGTGGCAAAAATGAAGAACATGAGCAATAACAGATTGGAGGCATTGTGGGGAGAAAGGAACATTAACACACTGTTGGTGGGACTGCAAACTTGGATAGCCCCTCTGGAAAGCAGTGTGGAGACTCCTCCAAAAACTAGGGATGGAATCATCTTATTACCAAGTTATTCCACTGTTAGATATTTTCCCAAAATAGCTAGAATCTGCATACTACATAGACACATTTACATCAATGCGAACAGTAGTTCAATTTACAATAGCTAAACTGTGGAACCAACCCAGATGCTGCACACTGTATGAATGGATTAAAAAGTGCTGGTATATATGTGTATATATACACATATATACACATACATACCATGGAGTCTGCTATCAGAAAGAATGATATCCTGACTTTTGCACCTAAATGGATGAAAATGCTCCAGCCTCTCTGAAGTCCTTTGCCACATCAAATTCCTAGCACTAGGAGCATTCAAATTTCAATTCTAGATATTTTGCAACACCTAGGGAGAGCATACTTTTATTTAGACAGGAAAGCCTTTTAAAAGTTTCCTTTAGTAAATGTCTTCTATTTAATTTTCAGTAAAATTAGATAGAAATTTGTAGTTTGACATATGGTGAGTTAATATCTACTGAATTTAAAACAACAGTGATTTCAATCAAATAAACTGCAGTTGTAGTGTTAGCTGGACAAATTTTTGGTGTCATGTGAATCCATCTTCGGTGGTATGCCATCAATAATAAGTTATGGGAGGCAACCTGCTGTCCGTATAAATCAGAAACAAGTGTTCAAGTAATGCTCAATAAAGCACTAGATGATGATGATCATTATCACAGCCTCCTTTACTGAGCATTGTTCCTGCCTGAATTTTCCTCATCTCTCCCTTGGTGGACCCAAATGGTCTCAATTTCAATCCATCCTCCACTACTGAGCCCTGGATCTTAGAACTCAGACCTGGGTAAAACATTCATCTGAGTGTCAACTTCTGGTAGATATTTACTTCCTTGTCTGAGGCCTGTCTTTCTTATTCCTCACTGATATTCTCCTCCATGCATCCAGTGCCTGTAATGGACTCTTCTAGATTCCAGTAGTTCCTCAGGACATGCTCTCAACTTTCATTCCATATGTCTTCCTTACATTGCTCTTTCCATGTGGTGTATTATTCATTTTTCTATATCTATAATAAAATATCCAAGAAGATTCACATATAAAGGAAAAAGGTTTGTTTTTGCTCAGAGCTATGGAGGCTCTAGTCCAAGATTGAGTAGCTTCATTGCTTTGGTCCTCTGTCAAGAGGGGACATATGGTAGGACAAACTGCTCAACTCGCAAGCAGGGAAGTAGATATCAGGGAACAGGATGGGATCAGGGTCCCACAATCCCCTTTGAGGGTCCTAATTATCCAAAGACCTCTCACTAAACCTGACCACTTGTAAGTATACAACATCTCCCAATAGCAGCACCCCAGAAACACAGATGCCTTTTTGGGTGACAGTCTTCTGCACCACAACATCTGGAATACAGACCCACATTGTTTTTTGGGTCAGTTTGTGTATCTTTATATTTCTGATGCACTACTCATCTTCCACCAAAACCAAAGACAAAGAGCACAATCATTTCCTTATTCTTCTAGGTGTGGCTTTTATCATAGTTCATTTTAATTAGATGCCTATGCATTTTATTATCTCTCCACCACACTAGTACTCTGTCATCAGGAATATTTTATTCCTTTTTTCTGCAACACTTAGCACGGTGCCTTGCAATACTCAAAAAGTGTGCTGAATTGAATTGTAGACAATCTGCTGGAGGTTAATAGAGTTAACCTAGTGAAATGCTATTTACTTAGAATGGATCCTCTATGTTTAGGATGTGCATTAAAATCCTATGTTTTCTAGAAAAAAGTATTAGATTGTAAAGCATTACATCTTATCTGGATTTAACTCATGTTACTAGACCAGCTTTCTCACTGTCCAGGTTTAAAAGAATCCTGAGCTAATCTTTTTATTAAAGCTGATTCAATTATGTATCTCTACAATAATATTTGCTATTCTCCCAGTATCCTTCTGCAGGTTTTGACACACTAAACATCATTAATATAAATTTTAAGTATCTCCTCCTCCAGAGAATTCCTTCCCATAGACACTGTTAACAAGCAACGTACATTTAAAATCTTACTATTTTCTACATGCATGCCATTACTTTTCATAAATGTAAGCAATCCAGATATAGCGAATTATTAAAGATCCCAGTGATTACAAATGTCAATGCTAGGTTTTTTTTTCTTTTTTGATTTTGAAGTGTTTCTTGGATTGAAGATGTGTCTGGGTCGTCTTATAAACACAGTCTCTTTGTAAAATAAAGCACTAACTATCATGTGGGAAGAAAACATGGAAGGGAAAACCATCTCCAATTCAAATGCAGCTGATGTGGACCACTGCATTATTAGCCAGAGAACAAGGGTCCATCTGCAATGCATTTTGTAGGCTGTTGAAGGGTGAGAAGAGACACAAGGTCCCAAAAAATGTGTGACTCTACTCACCTTTAGCCCTAACTCCAGGGGAAATTTAACTAATTGGAAACATGTTTTCTCTGCTTTTACATTTTTTTCTCTGCAACCTCATTCTTACCTGAATTCTGCTAAATTCTGATCACCTGCTAACCTGATGTCCCTACCAGAAGCATTGACCTTTCTTTTTTTTTATATATATTTTTAATTTTTTTTCAAATTTATTAGAAGTATGTAGTGATACAGGATACAGACGAGGGGGAAACATTGTCAAAACAGTAGCAATTAATGTGTATAAACTTTGTTATCCAGGGGTAATGTGAACGCATAAACTACTATGGGTTTCATCTGTTGCAGTTTCCCCCAGAAGAACTCATGTGTTAAATGGGTATCTAGTGGAGGAATGACATCAGCTTCTGGGATGGTTCCCCCATCTTCCCAATCACCAGACTCCTATGAGTTCTTCATATACACTCCCCATCCCCTTCCCTACACCTCCAAGTATCCTAGGGAGCTTTCCCCCTGTTGCACTGAAAGTCATTAAATTTGAGGTTTTGTTAGGTCAGTCATCTGTCCTACCGCTTCGACATAAATTCTAGTATCAACAGATGAGAGAAACCATTCGGCCCTTAAGTCTCTGAGCTTGGGAGACTTCACTAAGCATAATTCTGTCCATCTCCATCCATTTAATTTCGAAGACTATAATATTGTCCTCTCTGATGGCCGAGTAGTATTCCATAGTATATATGAACCAAAGCTTTTGTATCCACTCATCAAGTGAGGGGCATCTGGGTTGGTTCCATAATCTAGCTATAGTAAATTGAGCTGCTATAAACATTGATGAAGCCACATCGCTATAATACGCTGATTCTAAATCTTTTGGGAAAATACCCAGGAGTGGGATAGCT